>WTSP01002849.1:0-116021 GCA_025331215.1 Actenoides lindsayi
ACAGTTTCAGGATTACAAAGAACAGTTGAATGACTAGCAGTGGAGCCAAGTACGTCTTGTCTGCTACTAAATCAACATTGCAGGAATATTTCCCCCCCCCTCTGGTGCTAAATGTTGAAGTGATTCAAGCCTTTCACCTATGGCAGGATTGTCTTCAATCCTCCCTTCTGTTTAGTCAGCTTCCACATGTACCACTCGGCCGCTGCTCATATGCTACTAACCCTTCAAACCCACTGTTTCTTGGTTCCCTTCGCATTGATTCGACATCATCTTTCCAGTCCTGTAGTTGGTACTCTGATAAAAGGGAATCTGCTCTTCTTTATAGCAATATAAATCAGGAATAGGTTTGTTGGCTTGAGTGAAGTGAATCCTTACACCTCTGTTGGGGGAGGAAATCATCTCACGTTGCAGCACTCCAGTAAACCATACTGCAGTGTCTGCACAGGGATCAGAACACGCTGCCGTTCAGTGACAGGATAAACAGGAGAAAAAATACCCGAGTGCTGCACCTCTGCTCTGGAGGAGTTGACCCAGCATTAACTCAGCAGCAAAAAGGATACTGGGAAGGCAATGCCACGAAACTGTAGACAAATGACACTCTTGACTACTGTCTATCACAACAGCAAGAACAATGCAGGGGAGAAACAGAAGCAGTATTAGCCAGGTACTCATAGAATAAAAAGAGAAGACGGAACTGCCACCCAGGGATGAAAATATTTACATCAATACACGCTTGCTCTACCTAGGTATAAATATCACTGAACAGGCAGTGATACTTATATGAGCATCTGAATGGCTGCATGTTATGATCTAGCATGGAAAAAAAACAGCTTTCAGCTGGGTTTAAGCTAAAGAAAAGAGAATAGGAATTCTTAGGAACCTGACAAGTACTGAAGCAGCAATTTACCATTTTAAGAATCCTTTCCTCTTCTCATCCTCAGCACCTCTCTGGATGCATTCAGTGTTTCCTGCACACTAGTGTGATGCCATTCTTTGGTCAGATGCATGCTCAGTCTTGGCACAGACATTTTATGTAACTCCTGTATGTAAGTCTTACTATGTCCAGACTTCAGCAGCCTTGGCAGTGCTGGGTGAGGAGAGAAATAGGATGGGAGAGGACATCCCATGCACTCTGCAACTCCTGCAGTTGCTAACACACACCCCTGAGTGCCTGACTCCAAAGGAGAATGTAGGTCCACCTTTGCATCACAGGAGTGGATGCACTGAAATCAAATTCAAATAGATTTCCTGTCTCCTTGATGTGGTGACAGGTTTCAGAAGTGGGTTTTATCTGACTGGATTCTCAGGTATTCCAGGTTCTTACTGAAAAAATAATAAATCCTGCAGTCTAGAAGTCCTAGCCTGAGCATCCACGTCAGAATCTGCAAGGCAACTTTATCTTACAGACTGATAAAGATGAGGCTTTCAGGCTTGTGGGACAGCTCTCTATTGGACTGCCAGGGTCAGCTGATCCTGGTTCCTGGACACACAGGAACATCTCTGCTCTGGATTAAGACATATGGTGCCATCATCTTTGCACCTCTCCCCCATCTATTCAGTGGTGCACAGCCATGAACCTAACAAAAGTCAGACTGATTTCACTTGATAGCTGCTGGAGTCCCAGACAGTACAAGCTGTCCATCTGCTGTTCTTTATATCACTCCCCATCCCCCAGTCCCCCCGGTATGTCTGCTCTGACTATTTTCCAAAATAAACACTTTGCCTTCCCAATCTGCCATTTGTGTGCTGCTGGGCTGCTTAGACAATTTTTCTGTCTTCCTTCCAGGCTACCTGTCCTTGATTCCACCTTTTTGTCTTTGACTTTGCCCAGGAGCTCCTTGTTGATCCCTGCAGGTTGTTTTGCCTGACATCCTCCTTGTTGGAACGCATCGCTCTTGAGCTTGGGGGGGATCCTTGAACACCGACCAGTGTTCCTGGGCCCCTCTTCCCTCCAGGACTTCACCCCATGGTACTCCACCAAGCAGAGGCGTAAAAAGGCCAAAGTCTGCTCTGCTGAAGGCCAGAGTAGTGAGCTTACCGTGTGCCTTAAGGACCTTGAACTCCACCATCTCACGGTCACTGCAGCCAGGGCTGCCCTTGAGCTTCCCATTCCTACGACACGCGTTGCCCTCACCAAGCCCGGCCATGGGTGCTCACAAGCCCAAGCCTTGCTGACCAGGGCAACGGGGGAGCTGCACGCTTTCTGTGTCAGCTGAAATAACAAAGACTAAGGCTTTGTGAGGTTTCATAGCCTCTCCTACTTCCTTGACTTTTCAGATTACTTTGCAATCTCGGGAAGCTCGTTACACTGTGCGGGTGAGTTACTCAGTGGTAATTTTCCATTGAGTATTACAATTAACAGGCCTACCAGCTCATTGATTCATTAATTCAAAATGAACACATTCTTTTATTCTTTTTTTTCTTTGTGGTTGCACACGGTTCATTTCAGATATATTCCCCTCTGCTTTCACCAGCGTAAGCAAATTAACACTGGAGAGATTCAGAATCTATGAAAATGCATCATCTGAGCATCTGTTAAGCAGATTTTTGTTATGCCATATAAATGAGGACCAGCCCTAGGTCAGGTCAAGCTCTGTGAAGGACATGCTAAACATATCAATTTGCAGCAATCACTAATCTCTGTTGTCTGCAGTTTTAAGACACAAAGTAAAAGCTTATTCCTTGACCCGCCGTGCAGAATTATTGACAGATTTAACTTCTATAACAGCAGAAGGGGCAAGCCTCCAGATTTTTTTTTTTTTAATTTAAATGTCTTTCTCTCACCTTAAGATCTATAGAGGTTTTGTGATTTGCCATTTTTGACGGAAGACAACACTGTTAGCAGCATTTGGAAAATACAGTAGGATTACTCTGAACACAGCCATTGAGCGACACAAGCCTGGAAACCTTACAACACCCCAGAAGTTCCTGCTTATCTACATTAGCCTTTGCTTTCTTGCCTCAGCAGGGATGAAGGGGATCAGAACAGATTAGGATGGCTAGAGAGACAGACAGACCGACCAACCAACCAAACTATCTCTGGTCCCCTTCTGTTGAACAGTTGGCAGTTGGCTGTTGTCAGGAGTCTAGTGGCTGTGCCGCAGCGAGACGAGACACACGATGCGTTGCAGAGACAGTGTGCAACACATCAGGGGAAAAGGCAAAAAAAGCAGGCTTCCCTGGCATTGTCACTCCTGCAGCTTACCCAGAATACGGCTTTTGTTAACCCTTCCTCCTACTAGAGAGGGAAAGAACAAGTTTCCAGCTGTGCCAAGTCATTTTTAAAAGAGAGAAGCTTTTCTACAGGACTTCTTCATGAAATGGTGAGCCCTTTCCAAAGTCCTCACACATCAGTCTGATATCTAAACTGGGATGGCTGGCACTGCTAAACACTAACAAATTCAATTGGTTTCATTATATTAGGAATAACTGTATGGTTGGTTTATGGCACAGACAGCTGCCCCACAGGATTCTGGCCAAGACAGAAATTCCTTTTTTTTTTCTTTCCCTTTCTAATGCCAGGGTGAATTTCCAGCAAAATGGAGAGGCTGCAGCAACGTGTAGCACCAGGAAAGCAGAAGGGTGACAAGAGTTGAGTCTCTCAAGGACCAGTCTTCACCCTGATTTAATTTATTGCTTCGATAAGGGACTCAGTCTAAGAAAAAAAGACTGTGGTAATTAAACGTCTGTAAGGAGGGGAAACCAACCAAAACCAACAAACAAATAAAACCTCCAGCATTTAAAAGGCATCCTACGTGTAAGGCATAGGAATAACAGGCAGGAAGAGTTGGAAAGAAATGGATTAATGGAAGCAGAAGTAGTACATGAAGAGACAAAATTCTTCTTCTGCAACTCTGGATCTCTTTCTAGGAAAGCACCTGCGGAACTCTGAGAGACTTACAGTTGGTTTAGGCAGCCAAGATCTACCCAAGGGAGCGAGGGGAAGTGATCCACCCGTGCCGAGCAAGACCCTCTCTAGAGAGCACACTGGAAGCTTCACCCTGCACACAACCCACACCTCTGAAATAAACGAAAGCATCTGGGAAAAAATATGTTCATTGACACCTTTACTCAGGCACCCTTAGTGATTCAAACTTTGGGTGAGACCCTAAGACCACAACTGGAATAAAATTTTCTATTAAAAAACTGCCTTAACTGCGACTGTTTAAGAAGGCTCTCATTTCTGAGAGGGTGTTCGATGCAATTAGTGATCTTGGTTTACTTTTGAGAATAATTGTTACAAATACTGTTCAAGCAATAATGTTACATTTCAATTCCATTCTACTTACATTATAATACCACAAGGGTCAGTTTTTCATTGCAGGCCTGAAGTTAAGTTCCTTCTGCATCACTCCAATTAGCATTTTGCAAGGCATTGGCCTCAATTGCCATAATTGTTGTTTGACAGGACATTTTTCTAAGGAAACATACATTCTGGTGAAGGCTTCCCCAGAAAATGCAGAGGCCAGAGAAATGAACAGCACCTTCCCCAAAACCACTGAACTACAGCACTGAACAGAACACATAGATCTGCTAGCAATTTCCATAACTAGAAAAAGCAGCTGTCGGAAGGTGCTGTGACTAATAAGTCACCAAATCAACACTTCCTTTATGGCAGCTTTGGAGAGAGACCCAAATAAATCAGATTTGTCATAACTCTAAACACCATTTGAAATGTCAGCTGGGATCTCAAACTCAGCGTACCACGGCGATGTGTTTGTAAGCCTTGCCTGCACTTCAGCAGCCTGTTGTTTTCAGCGATGGAGAAGCCATTTGCTGCGAGAGAAATTCTTCTTTTTTTTCTGATCGTCTTCCTTCTATCTGTTCACATCAGATAAAGATGTTCATTCTATTCATTCTGAATGTACTTTCTTCTTAATAACCACACTGCTGAGTACGTAAAAGTTGTTCTGTCAGAAACTGTTTTAAACAATGCTGGCTGTTTATC
Organism: Actenoides lindsayi; assembly: GCA_025331215.1. Classification (NCBI taxonomy): domain Eukaryota; kingdom Metazoa; phylum Chordata; class Aves; order Coraciiformes; family Alcedinidae; genus Actenoides; species Actenoides lindsayi. The sequence continues at coordinate 4,949 of WTSP01002849.1, forward strand.
CCGTAGGCTTTCCCAAAACACGGGTGACAGCACAGAGCAGTCATGTTGCCTGCACTTGCAGGCAGCTCATTTACTTGCCATGTTTTAAAAATGCCCCTTTGCCTTATAAAAGGTCTTTATTCTTCAAAAGCCCTCTGCTTAAATGTAAGTGGTCATTCATTTAAAAGCAAGCAGTAAGAGACGGGATGGAATCTCACAGCAGCTTCTTTATGGCCATTTGGTTTCCAGTCATGAAAAATCGAATGCTTAATCTGAACTAGATTAAAGTCTTAATAGAAGAGCCATCAACCAAAAGGAAGAGTATAAAACATACAGGACTGATTGGTTCAGAGCACAGTAGCTGCACGTCACCTGATTTACCTGTGCCATTACTTCTCTGAAATCATTCACTGCCAGGAAAAGCTGCCCACGTAATTCATGGCCACCGCCCCTCAGATGTGTACCACGCAAGTCAGGGACTGCTCTAGATTAATAAACCACCAGCAGGCAACAGGGTGAAGGCAGCATTGGTTATACATCATTTTCCCTCTACTGTACAAGCACAGAGGAAGGGCAAAGACAGACCTGACCTGGTGTTGTGCACGAAGATCCCCCTCAGAGCCAGCACGCCTTTGGCTGGGCCAGCTTTAGAGCTGCATCGCTTCCTCAGCGCAGAGGAACCGCAGGTCAGCTGGGAACCTGCATAGGAAGTATCAGCCAAGGTTCACTTCATCTCTGCTCTGATGGCTGGGACAGTCTAGGACCTTACATTGTCCTAAACTAAATTCTTGCTAGCGTGGAGACATCCCAAACTCGTGTTCAGGTATCAGAGCTGTGTTTCAGTTAGAATCACTCCAAAACTGATGAGCTTTTACTCTGCCTCCAGTTCTCCGTGTCTGCATTTTGTCAGTACACTTTTCTCAAGCCATCGACGTATTTTCTTTGGAAAATCTGATGTTTACAAGGCCTCAGGAACAATCCAGTCTATACAAGAGATAAGCCTGTTACATAAAGTAATAAATCCTACCTTCACAAGACTCCCAAACAACTCCCAACGGAACAAAGGCCACCATCACTGAAATTAAAAATTGTCAGTGTCCTGCTCACCCTGGGAGACCAGAAATATTATTTCTGTGGGAAAAAAGCCTCTCACCACAGCACAGGAATAAGCGGTGCTGCAGCCAAATAACTACCCACTCACGTACTCATTTTAAGGTACCATTTTCAGACACGCTTTCATAATAATGTAAGCCTATGGATCTGTTTTAAAAACACTTTATGCCTCATACTGAAAGCAAGGAAAGAATTCTTACCTCTTACTCCCCTCCCCCTGTTGTGTAACTCTTATAACAAAGGCAACATTAAAAGGGATTCTTCTCTGATATTCTTTGGAGACAGGTATTTTTCATTAACCAATGTGATAGATGTTGTGGGAGGGGAAATTATCCCGTTCGGGATTAAAACTCCATCGTCCATGGTGCAAACACTGAGCAAGGAGGATGTGCAGATAGAGAGAAGGAAGACAGCTGGACAGAAATGTACTGTCCAAATGCTCTGCACTGACAAAGCAGACCCCACGTAATCACAGGAAGCACCCTGGGTAATTCAGGAACATGGAAACCTCTCTGCTTCTGCAGCCATGTAACTGAAAGGGGTAAGGATTCCTGCAGAAAACGAGCATTGCACGGTTGCAGAAATGGAAAAGGGTCACTTACATAGAGTCCTTCTCATAATACCCTGTTCCCCATTCCCCTTGCAAATGAATAATTATTTGCAACAATTATAATGAATACTTACCTGCAGAGGGATCTGGATGCGCTGGATCGATGGCCCAATGTCAGTGTATGATGTTCAACAAGGCCAAGGGCTTGATGCTGCACTTGGGTCACAACAACCCCAGGCACCGCTACAGGCTTGGGGAACAGGGGCTGGGAAGCTGCCCGGCAGAAAAAGGAGCTGGGGGTGCTCAGAAACCATGTAGGTGTGGCACTTCAGCACATGCTCTAGTGGTAGTGATAACATTGCCTAGGTGGTTGGACTTGATGATCTTAGAGGTCTTTCCCAACCTTTATGATTCTAAGCTCACCTGTATACGGGTAAACACCAAGGGTAAGATACACACAGCTACCACAACTACGTCCAACCCTGAAGCAGAGGCCGGATCAACCATTACGTGGAGAAGCCCACTCTGGAAATGCAGAACTTCTTTGGGAACTCTCAAAGATTTTCAGAGAAGAGCTCCCAGGCCCATGATAACTGCAACCATCGCGTTCAGGGGCAGCTGGTCTTGCAAAGCCCGTACTCACAAGGCTGTGAATTTGGTTTTTTAAAGCCAGCAGGAGTGTAGGTGTGATTTTCTAAAGGTGAAATGTGTTATTATGGTGTAATCTGCCCACCAGCTGCACTGGCTGAGTTTTCAGTGGAAGCAGGAGAGTTAAAGAAGTCAGGGCAGCCAAGATTGGCTTCCATCACAAACCAAGTTCACACCTTATCATTTGTTTCACACTAGCATAACGTTAGTGATTTTTAGGAAGGTACTTCTGACTTACATTTGGGTAAAGACTGGAGATAAAATCCAGTAAAGTTTGTGGAATCTTAGGAATGTCTTCAATGCACCTGGTAAGAGCAGCCTTTTATTTAGAAATAACATACTGATTCTTTTCCTAACAGTGAGGCATTAGGACAGGAAAAGGGTATTTTTCAGTAAAATGAATACCTTTGCATGAGCTACTTAATAGTTTGATATTTTCTTAAGAATACTTCTGTTGAGGGTATAAATCACTGGGCTTCATGGGCAGTATATCAAAGGCTGGTTTTCATCCTGGAATATCAGGTTACTCTTTATTTCCATTCAGATGTATTTTCTGCAATCTATACAGATCGTATTTCTCCTTCTGTCATTTCAAGAAGGATTTCTCCAAAAAGATTTCTCACTTCAAACCGTAGCCATTTCAGAAAACATCCTAAAAGCCCGAGCAGGAATTCAGTCCTGCAGATGTATTGTGTTTCCTAAAAATAATGAAAATGTTGATGTTTCCTCAGAAACATCATAACCTTTCCTAGATCCACAAAGGCAGCGTTACATAGCAACAGGATAAAATGCTCTCAGTTCCATCTATTCAAACACAGCCAACTATTTATCTTTTTTTTTTTTTTTTAAGATAGCAAACTAAACTGTATTAAAAGCTCACTCAGTACCCTTGGCCAGTAAGTACATTTTCTTAAAAACATAGCTGGGGCTCTAAGAAGTGAGCTTAGAAAACTACAACCAGAAGGGACCTTTTGGACCATCACGCCCTATTCCCTGCTGCTGCTGCAAGGGCACCATGTCAAGTATTGATACTGCAACAAACTTTTCCAGGGCTGTTTGAACTTCAGTTTTGTCCCCATCTTCTACTGTAAAGTTGCTAGCAGCTCAGGGCTCTCACCCTCCTCTAAAGCCAGGGAGCAGCTAGTTCACTTCTGCCAGAAATTGTGTGAACTGAGCAGCTTATGAAGAGCTGGAATAACCTTCTGTTACTTTTCAGCCTCTCTTCCAGGTCCTCTAAAAGGTGCTTCAGTTCCTGAATTTCTTTGCCCAAATGTCAAGCACTCCCATACAATCTTTCCAGCAATTTCCTTCTGAGGAAGGAGTGCTTTAGCACTCATTCAAAAACTTGCTTCTTTCTTCTCTTATATAGCATCCAATTTTCATTCCCATCAGTCCCTTTTCATCACTGAGATAGTATTTTTGCCACATTCTTATTTTTCCAATTTTCCTGGTCTTATAGATTTAAAATCCTTATTTCACCCATGTCTACCTGCTTCTACACTTCTCACAGTAACAGAGCCATACTTCTTTCTCTCACTACAATTGGAGCACATGCATTTGCTTCTAGTTCCTTAAATGTTTGGCCAACCCTGGTTACTTAGAGCTAAAACTGCTACACTGTATGCCTGCCCCACTGTGTCCCACTTTTAATTGATATTTTATTTATTTTTTCCAAGAGAGGTAATAGCTAGTAAAGGTATAACTGAAAGGAGCACAGAGGAGTAGAGTGATGATCGGGATAAATGTTTTTCCCTCACCTAGGCAAAAGGTGGCCATTGTTCAATTGTTTGGTGTTTTTTTTAAGTTTAATTTCACTCACTGCAGGCAGTAACACAGCCTTCGTATATGGCTTATTCAATAGACTAAAACATACAGTTGATAGCAAAACTGCTCATGAAATAGATCTATGTATAGATACATAGGCGGTACTGTTTCATCCTGAGGTTCTAACACTGAACTACAGATTCCCTTGTAGGCAAAGCAAAGTCCTGTTTTAATCATAAAGCAGAAGTACCACTAAGCAAGGTATCTCCTTGCTTCAAAGCCAGACATTAAGGACTAAGACAGCATGAGAAGATGCTACTGTGCAAGCACTCTGTAAGCCTGCTTCACATCACTTAACATAACCAGAAGCGATGCAGGAGCATTCTGTACTACAGCTAAACTTAGATCTATTTATACACATGTTATACAAAGGGTTAAAGGCAAACCTGCAGTGTAACTACCTGAAAAGGCACAGGTAAACCTGTGTAAGCAGTAGAACCTGCAAGGCAAGAGTAAGATGCAGTCCTGGCTGGAAAGACGTATGCTGGAGCCAGAACAGGAACTGTCTCCTGTTGGTTTTGAGGAGGGGGTGAGAAGCATAAAACCACCATGATAAGCATTGAAAAGGGAGAAGGAAAAGGTGTCTGTGTGGCTTCAGCTCCCCTTATCAGAGAGGGCTGGAGCCCAGCCCCTCAACCTCAGCAACGGAGAGCAGTGCGGACCAGAGCCAGCGGTGCTAATGACACAGCAGGCACTGCACAGGGCTGCACAGCACCAGCTGATGTGGGGTACCATCTAAGGACAACCTCTCTGGATACTCAGCGATAATCACTGCTAATGAGCAAGAGCCAGCCATTAGCACAAATCACTAATGACTGTCACTCAAGCAAAGCTCTGAGGTTTACAACCAGCCCGACTCATCCATCTTCCAAACATGCCCTCTGCAGCCACCTCTCCCTCCCTGACACCGAGATGTGCTCCCAGTCAGTGCCCGTGCCCTCCCGACAGTGACAGATTGATCTTCATGTCCAAATCTGTCACAACAAAAGTTTCCTACCGCTCGCGTTTAGGTTTCCCTCCCACGGCTTACAGTTGTTGTATACCCAGAGATGGTCAGACACATGCTACTGGACATGGCTGAAAAAGCCTCACAAGAGCATTTTGACTCATCTGGTTTGTGTTTTCTCTAGGTAAACACAGAAAAGGACATGCTTTCCACCTCCCTGTAACACAGTGACAGACAAGCATTCGAATCGACTGCTGCAGGAGGGAAGTGCACTCTCAGTTAACCACAGTAACCACTCTCACTGGTATCCATAATGACAACAACAATTACTTCCAGGTTTTTTCCAGGCTCCTGCCCCATGTTAACATTACAGTGAAAAAGGTCAGAAACAGACTGTCCAGTGTATAATCTAGTTCCAGAGATACCAAAACGCATATCCTGAATTCCTAAGATGTTACAAATGGACAGTTACTAAAAAAAAAAAATTAATCTACAATTTGAACACCTTGCTTTTACCCATTAGGTCATAAGAAAAACACCCTACAAGTCCAGATGATATCTTCTCAGAGTGCTGTATCAACAGTTTCAGGATTTCATAGATAGAGGCGGTGTGTAAGAAAAAAACCCCAGATACATGCTGAAAGCACCTTATCTGAAGGTTTCTATCTTGCCTCTGCATCCTTCATGAGAGTTCTGTGAGAGCACTGACGCAAAATCCCTGAGGAGTTCAGGAGGCACTCACAACTCCTCTGCCTTCCAGCAGCGTCCCGCTGAGGTTCAGCACCGTACTCTGCTCGTTACAGTAATCACTAAGGAAATTCTGGAGCCACGAGTTTGGTTACGTGGTTGAAGCAAACGATGGATTTGGGGGGTGGGTGGTTTGCCTGTTTGAGTGCTGTTCTCAAACACGGTCCCCAAACACGTCTGTCTGTCTGATGATTGAGGTGACAGGGAGGTCACTTCAAGCACCCTCAGCAGATAGGTGATGCTGGGTGATCTAGAACAATCACAAAGCCACCCTGCACAAGGTACTAGAGTATTTCTCTACTCCAAAAGGTGACAGAGGAATTCTCGGTTGGTTGAGCAGAGCCAACCGTGTGTTTCTCTGGGTGCGGATTTGCTCTCTAGGGACAGGCAGGCCGCTCTGGGAAGGGGCTGATCTCGGAAGACAAAACCCTTGCCTTCCGCAGTGTGCAGCAGGGCAAAACAGTTTACACAACTTCCAGCATTTCAAGGGAAAGCCTTTCTGATGGGAAGAAGATTAAGTGAGAAGAGCACAAGGTAGCCTTGCCTACCAAGCCTTTCAGGCCATTCCAAGTGTGTTTTGTTCTGCTCCAGTGCAAGCGTTTCTGTCTCTTCTGCAAAGCTCTAACTGCTTTACTGGATATTTTCTGGTACAACTACTGGAAAAATATTCTTACGTCAGAAAAAACTCATTAATGTATGGTCCCATCTACGTGTGGATTTAAAGAGATTATTAAATATGCAAGATTTATACCCACTAATGACTTTTCTGTCCTGCGAGAATTACTTCTAAAATAAGGAACCTGGCACTGATTTATTTTATTTGTTTCTTTTTATTTTGTGTACCAACTTTTCTGGTACACAGACTGGAAGTTGTTTAGATCCTGTACAACAGAACCCTAATTGTGATGATTTAAATGATCTCCGATTGTTATTTGGAACAACTTCTAACTTAATCCTGATGCAGGGAAAACTACTGATTTAGTGGATTCACTGAAGCCCATTACAACACTAAGTTTGGAGTGGGACACACAAGACAATAATCAAAACAACAGCAATATCTGCTGGACCTCGGAGAGCAAAATATGGCAGAAATAAGTTTCTACAATGAGAAAGTAAGTAATATAGTGTACAATAAAACTTTTATGCACCTTGTAGGAAAGTACAATTATTAAAATACTTGATATATATTTCACATAAAGTACTTGGTTGTTCTTTTTTTTAATTGCATATGTGAGTCATTTACCATGACACTGACTTACAGTCCCTGTCCATTCCTTCTGTATGTCTGTTCTTTATCTAGGCATCATTAGTCACAATACAAACTAATTAGTAGTTTACGTACCTCTTCCATCATCTAACTCACAAGGTAAAGTACCTTTTCTTTGCTCCAATAATTTCTTTGCACTAACTTACGTTCTACAGGTTGCTCCCTTCATGGTTTTTCTTTGGTCAGATGGGTATCCACTGGTATCTTACAGGACTTAAACATGCAGCTATTGCTCTGATGCTTTTAAGGAAGCTCCTTGACCACATTATCTAATACTTTTAAAAGTTCATTCCTCTACCCAGCTTTTTTCAGGTGGATCCTGATTCATCTAAATACTTAAATATGCCTTTAATTTTAAGTGCATAGGAGAATACTCTTGAAATCAGCTAGACCTAAATTAAACAGGAGTTTAAGAACCTTGTTGAGTTAGGGCATATGTGCCTTAAGAGATGCTGAGACAACCCCAGTTTCACAAGCAGAAGCTTTGTGGTTGACTTTATTACTTTTTTCAAGGCTCTTATCTGATTGCAGCAAATCTGCTGGGATTAGCAGAAATTGTGACACCCATGGTATTACTTCTGCACTTTTTTCACATTCGTTATGCTCAATTTGAATAAACTGTGCAGTTAATATTGCATTTCCTTTTATTTATGCGTCCTGGTTTCTACATTAGTCAGGCTTCTTTTCACCTCATACCTGCTATCTGCACACTGGGGACAGAAACAGAGGGGGGAAAAAAAAGACTCCAAAGAGAAGATACAGACACTAAACCATAAGGAAACTGAACTGCTCTCACTTGTAACCAGGATGGGTGTTTGGAGAACTAAAAATGAGCAAGGAGGAAGACCGACATATGCCTAAGAGCATATGATTTGGGATGGCATCATCTCTAAATTAAGATAGGTCAGAAGTTGGAAATAAAGTAAAAATCAAGTGAAAAGCAAATGGAGGGACACTTAAGGAGAACCAGGAAAAGAATCAACACGAAGGCGAAGGTGGACACACCTCCACAAATGCCAGCAGGCTAAAAAGAAAATGGGGGAGTGGAATGTCTGTTTCTGAATGAAGACACTGATTTCCTAAGCATATCAGAAAGCCAGTGACAGGAAAATAATCACTGCAGTACTGTAATGCCATGACAAAACACAATGCCGGATAAATTCAGTACACTTTGGAAGACTTACTATGGCTTGTCTAAATGGAAATCCCCCCTTACAAACCTCTTGAGAGTTCTTTGAACAGATTTATCACCATGTGGACAAGACAGATCCAGGTGATATGCTCTACTTAAAACTATGATCAAATGTAATGAGCAGCTTCCATATGAGGCATGAATGAGGATTGTCCTGGCAGGACAGATGATGATGTTGTGGGGATATAGATATCTATGAGGTTTGGGATAAAATACAGGCTATCCAATAAGGCAGCAGGAACCAGACTCACAACAGAAGGAGGTGGTTCTGTGCACCAAGTAGATGATCTCTGTGACAAAGGACAGTGGGGGTGCAATTCATAAAGCTCAGAGGAAGACTGGAGAAGTAATGAGAAGAAAGATCCACAGCAGACTACTAATTAAGCAATGATGGGGTCAGAAAATTTCTGAGCTGAGCACAGCTGGAGATTAGGATAGAATCAGAAAAGCTACATGATCACCCTCTCATTACCTTTCCCTAGTCACAGATGGCAACTGCTGGAGACCGCTGACTAGGTGGGACAGAGCACCAGTCTGCACCGGTGCAACCCGTTCTCACCTGGGCTGCATGCTGTGCCAGCATTTCAGGCAGCCAGCACTGCCGTGGGGTTCCTCCCCTCCTCCTCCAAGGAGGACTAGGAGAGCTGGAGAAAAATGGGTCAGTTTGGCCAGACCCACTGAGTGATGCCCCTCACTGAGGGCATACGTCAGCTCTCCACAGAAAACCTCACGTATGCTTCGTGAGACAAGCAAAAGATCTTTTTGGTTCTCATTAATAGGACCAGCTTTTCAAACGTGCTATTTCTTCCCTAATTCACTGTTAATAATGTTTGTTGATTTGCATATTAGCAACCACTTCTTCACTCATGGATGTTTTCATCATTTGACAAGTTGCAGTATTCATCATCACAGAGTGAAGAAAAGAAACCACCGGCAGATACTCTTCCTTATGCAAACACAAATGCCAAAGAAACTAGAAAATAATACCTTTTAAACTGTGATAATATAAAATTTTAGTTTTAATTAACAAGTGAACTGCAGTTACAACTAAGCCCATTGCCTTAAAAAAAAAATGACTACCCCAATAATTTCTTTTCAGCAAGTAAAATTGACTTCTGCTGTAATTTATGGCATATCCTCCCCGTTCAGCATCTCCCTACTAACCCTCTTCCACCTTGTACTTTTCAGGGGGCTAATTAATTTCATGACCAAACAAGTGCAAAACATTATTCCTGTTCATTATTATTACCCTAGTAAGATTGGATGGGTAATCACTTTACTCCTCACCACACCCCATCAACAGCTCCTTGCTGCCTCTCTCACATTCATTTTCCATACCCCAGACTGAATTCGCACGGGCAGACAGGGCTTGCACACTCGGCTGCTTCCCGTCCCCCCACGCTCAGCAGCAGCTGATAGACCCAGCTTTTCAAACAGACTGGCAGGCTGAGCTACCACTGGTGTTCACCAGCCAGCCTCACCTGCTCAGCCTATCGCTGCCAAATTCTAAAGGCTTTTTTTCCCCTCATCTTTTTCAATAACTCAGGGGTGGAACATGAAGCCTGCACACAGAGCCACAGTGAGTGACAACAGCCGTGCTAGAGGAGAGATCTGCACTGCTGAGAAACCAGACACGTGGATTGGGAAAAGCCAGAATACAGGTTAATTAGGACCACTGAATTTCTGCCCGATGCTCTCTCTATCAGCTGAGGAGGAGAAGCAATGAAGCAGCAGTACAGCGTGGTACAAGCTGAACCTAAATCAACACTGCCAGGCCATGGCAGGAAACAAAGACCATAGCTGGCTTTGTGAAAGCAAAAGGCTGCAACAAACTTCCAACTACTTCATTACACCATCCAGGTCCAGCAGTGCTAAATTTAACACTGGCTTTGGGCAGACTCCTCAAGGAAGATGCACATACACAGAATGGGGCCTAGAGAAGAGCAACCAAAGTATTCAAAGGCCTGGAGAATGGGAACCCACGGGGCAGAGCTGAAAGAACCAGCTTCTAGTCCAGAAAAGCAAAGCCTGAGAGGAAGAATGGTAACAGACTGTGAAGGAGTGGGGTGAAAAAAGGGAAGAGATTGTTCTTGCTATCTGTGAGGGACAGAACAGGGTGCAACGTGAGCTTACATTGCAGAGAATCAGACAGAAGCACATTTCCAGGAAAGCTTTTTACAGACAAGGACAGTGAACCAATGGAAGAGTTACAGCTGAGAAGGATACAGAGCCTCCTTTACCTTGTATTTCAAATAAAACGTAGGACAGGTATCCGTCAGCATCTGACAAGCTCCTCACCTTATTCTGAGGCAGAGGCAGTAAACTAGGTGACTTCTTAAGATTCTTCCAGTTCTTTGTGTAAGTAGCTGGTTGAATTTGCTAGTCTCCACATAATCTCCTAGATACAGCTCCTTTGGTTCAAAAAGGACAGAGAATATAGCCTGATGATCTTGTAATTTCTTGACCTTGTGATCAGGTGGGAGCCTTGAAACAATCTGAAGTAACCTCTAGGCTCTTCCTAGTTGTGCTTACAGCATTCATCTGAAAGCATTTTGGCCATGAGAAATGGAAAAATGCCGCAAATCAAGTTTTAACCAGAGTTAAACTCCTTTAGGAGTGATAATCAACTTCAAAATGCATCTTCCCTGCCACAGGGGTCCCTCGGTTGCTTGCCTTAAGAGAGCCTCTGCGCACCCCAGGTACTGGGTCAAGTACTTAGAAACTCCCCTACTTGTTTAGATTTCTCCAGCTCCCCAAGTTCTCCAGGATGCAATGGGATCAGCTCTGAGCACACCAGTGAAAACCCAGCACGCTTCATGCTCTAGGAAAGCAGTAGCTGAGTACTGCTGGCAGTGACAGGAAGGAAGAGGGAGGCTGGATCTTGAGATGCACAGGGCAGGCACACCCTCATTTGAAGGATGCCACTCAGAAGAATTACTTACTTCTAAATGGATTCCCTGAATATATTGCTCCCCAAATCGAGATTACGCTCCGTGCGAGTACATCCCCTTTGAGTTCTCCTAAAGCTCTAATGAGTAACAGTAGGAAAGCAAACTGCATTTTCTAAATGTCAGAAAAGTTTAATAAAGCCTGAAGAAGGAGAGGAATGTACCTATCTTTTACTGGAAGCTGTAATTCATCGTTATCAATGATGATGTTCATTACTGAAACACAGTGCAATGATTGAAGTACCTAATTCAAACTGTGTGCATTAACTAAAAAAATAAATGTAATCATAATTCCATAGGCAGACTCCCTATGCCAGACTCTTAATAAATGTAAATTATCGGCTGAGGATCTGGACTAGCCCTGCTGTATCTTCCTCCCAATTTAAAAGAAAATGCCATTAGTTGGACATAAGAGATACTGATGCTTCTTTTTTAATTAAGCACAGCAGGACTTTTACATTTTTTATGGCACTGCCTAAAAGGAACTCACAGATCAACTTAGTCAAAGATTCCAGAGCGCTCACAGAAGACCTGAAGATGCAAAGAGTCATTATGAGTCCCAGATTAGTGCTAACCACGATGCCAGTGAAGGCTGACACTTAGAAAAAGAAATGGAACCTGTCTGTAGTACACATATAAAAGCCAGAAGGGATGCTTGACAAATATAAATGCTAATGAAAAAAAACTTACATCTAAATAATGCCTGAAGAGTTCACAAATCAAATTATTCCTCAGAATCTTGTATTTACTATCATCTAATAGCTTGGTTAGCCCAAGCTCATTTCAAAGCCATCAGAAGCTGTTTTCTGTTCCCGAGCGTGCGAGGTTAAGTCCCATCCAGTCCCCAGGACTGCCCCTCTGCTGTGATGGGGGTGAGCCTGTGGCCAACCGACTGCCTGCCTGCACAAGGAACACTACAAAGCCACCGACTTCTTACTTCACTGACCTGTTTAGTTACCCAGACTAAGGTCCTGCGAGTGCAGCTTCTCAGCAGAGTAACTGGGCTTACAGGCCCATCCATCAGTCAGTCAACTCACCCATCCAAACAGACAGAACAGCTTATTCTCAACTTCAACACAGAAGATTCTCTCAAAAAGCTGTAAGCCTCTGAAATGCTCAAGGATGTAAATAAATTAACTGTGATATCTCTGCGAGTTGCTATGAATGAGTAAAAGGGACAGTGGCAAGGTTGTTTGGCTAAGAAATTGTTAGGCATGAAATTTAAAACCAAGAAAGCCCACCCATGACACACTGTGTAACCCAGCAAAAAACCCCTGAGCCAGCTATTCTTTGGTGCTTGCTACTTGTGTTATGGGTTTGCTTCTCTTGCCAGGAGTGGGGTGGGTAGGAGGGTTGACTGGTCTCTTTTGTTTGCTTTTTTTGTTGTTGTTGCTGATTTGTTTTTTGTTTGGTTTTGTTCTTTGTTTGTGTTTGTTTGGGATTTTCTTTAATATTTTACTTTGGTTTTAAATCCGTGACCTTGAGAGCAGTTGGCTCCCCCAATGAATACATTATAGGGATCAGGAAGGCAAGATCCATGTGAGATATTTTTTGGTAGGGGTTTTAATTTTTGTTTATCAAAGTTAAAGAGATGTTGGAAGCCAGATCAAATTGAAGCATGTCACTGAAAAGAGTAAATCAGAGTTCAGTTAGAAGGCACAAACTGCTGCAAGTTGGGAGTTTTGGAGCTGTGAACTACTCACTAAGAGGGTCTACTTCTGTACTAAGTCAGAGAATTAAAATTAATTATGCTGTATTTCAGTGCCCAAAGTCTTTATAAGGTAACATCTTTAATCTGTTTCACAGATACCAAAAAGGATGCAGAGAAAGTATCTCATCAGGTGGGTTTTTTCCCTTACAAAAGTCCAGTGTGTGCCCGCTGTGTTTCCACTTGCATATCCAGCGACAGAAAAATCTCTTTAAGCACGCACTAGAGTAACGTTAAGTAGCAGAAAATAAAATTATATCTCTATATTTGTTTTGACAAAGCTCCAATAGGACCATTCTGTTTTCTGTCAGAAAAAAATAAAAATAAAAAATCCATGAAAGGCCCTCAGATCCCTTCTCTTTCTCTGGTACATTTCAAAGACACTTTTTCATCACAAGCAAAACCTAACCTTATGGAAAATCAATTGCCTTCCCTTTAATATTCACTCCTTTGGTTTCTGTTTTGTTTTATTTTGTTTTCCCTGGTGGGGCTTTCAATCTCAACTTAGCCTTCTGTATTAATCAATTTCAACATCACTATATAAAGGCTTTTTTCCTCCCCCCCCCTTATCTAAAAATATTGCTGCTTTTATTATCCAAACAAAAAAAAATATTCCCACCAACATAGAATAACTACAAAAAATACACAGACTATGCTTAATGCTTGTGCACATCTTACAGGGAGTTTGTTTGTCATTGCCTGGCCTGGTATTTATTAAATAGCCAGCACAGTGCAGTTCAGGGGAAGTGCTTCACAGTAGGAGCCGGTTCTCTTGTTCATAAACTGACATATGTGCTGCAAGAATCTTTATCTGGGTTACATTTTGATTATTTATAAGTATCTTTCAAAATTAAAAGAAAACACCAAAACAAGATAGCTTTGTGATGGTGTTTCACAAGAGGAAATCACTGAATTTCTACTGCTCCAAAGATTAATACCGAGGCAAGTTTGGTTTTCACCTCTATGGCCTCACATCTAATATTTAAAGCCTGGCTCTACAAATGTTACTGAGATATAAGACATGTCTTCCGCAGAGACACATTAGAAAATTACTTCTGTAAACACCAGAGCAGGTTTTTTGAGTGAATGCTGATGAGGTATTGTTAAAGAGACTTTAAAGACAGAGGAAAAGGGAGATGTGTGTAGCTGGAAGATGGTATGAAATCCAATAACCAAAGTAGTTATGAAAAGGTACAAGGAGGACATAGCATTCTGAGCAAAAGAAATACATCGGAAACCAAAACAGAGAGCATCTAAAGTTTCCAGAAGGGACTATTATCCAAAAAAAAAGTATATAATTATTCATAATCAGGAGATTCAGGTGATGGAAGTATCTCCTGAAATTTCTGGACATGTGGAAAGAAAGCAAGTGACTTTTAAACCCTATTCACTCTACACAGACAAGTTTGTGGAGGCCTCTGAATCGTTTTGTCCCTGCCAGCAGTACTGGAAGCAGGCAGTAGCACAGAGTGACTGGATCGTCCAGCCCTCTCCACTCAGCCTGCACCTCCAGTCTCAGAAAAGAAGAGTTTAGGTGGCAGCTGCACGTGGTTTATGCATCTCCCCCTGTCAACCTCAGTGCATTGCACGAGCACACGGGGGGCTGGTACGGCTGGAGCTTGGAGGACAGAGAGAGGTTTCATCCCACCTTCCTAGATGCACTGCATCTCTGTAGAGCTCCATCCTCCAGCTCCCAGGGGCAGTCAAAGTCAAGATGAGACTTGAGAAACTAAACTTGCCGTGGCTTAGGCTAAAAACCAGTACAGAAGGGCAAAGCACAGAGACAGCTGTGCACCTGCTTGCATTGCTGTTCTGCCTGTTTCAGAAGCTCCAACTCTCAAGGATAGAATCTGTTTTTTCTAGTGGAAGTTGGCAGCTTTGTGACCATGATGGTGGTGTCCTAATTTGGTTGAAAACTTCCCTGGGTGGGTGATTCATTATTTGCTGCCTTCCAGAACTGCCATTATGGAATACATTTTAAAGGAAGATGAAGTGCATATTTAAATACATTGCAGAAGATGAATTAGAAGTGCAAAGAGGTTGCTTTAAATTTGCCAGGTTCCTTAAGCATTACTGGTTGTGAATGGAACATGTAACAGGCTCATTTGAGGAACTCCTTAGAGCCTGATTCCTGTTAGAGACAGGACTAAACCCTACCTGAGTTACTTCAGTGCAGAGTTGTGGTCAGTCAAACCTCATGTGTAAGTGTGGAAATCAATTCTCCACACTTAGGTGGCTGTATGTCTTTATTAGCCAGCAAACTTCATGTAACTCCCTCATAGCTAATTGTTTTGACATCTGTAGGAGGACTGATTCCTTCTTCCAAAACCACAAAGTTGGGGAGACTATAAACGCCTCCTCTTTTATTCTATTTGTGGAGTCAAGGAGGGGAGCTGATTTTCATTTAGAGAGAACTAATAACTTGTCACAAGCCCTAGTCCAGGAATTCAGAATATATGCATGCATCTCCAACTCTCCCCACCCCAAAAAAAGGAAAAAACCCTCTTTGAATCTGAAGGCTTCTATTCCAACATTTCCTAAATAACTGCTTCCCCCCCCAAAAAAAATATTTTTTTTTTCCCCTCCAGTAAAATAAGTTCAGGACTTCTACTTCTTTTCCCCCTATTTTTAATTTTCACTACTGAAAAAAAAAAAAAAGGAAAAACCCTCAAACTTATCACATAAATCCAGCTTTGGCTCTTTACCCAAAAAACTTTAGCTAATGTGCTCTGATTCCCAGGAAAGGATGTGATGCAGTTTAAGCAATTTAAGCATTCAAGTTTATAGCTCTCTTTGTTCTGTTCTCATCAAACAAATAAGAGAACATCAGTTCTAACCTCAGCATTTTGCTCTCCTCATATTTAGTACCTTCTTTATGGAATAAAAGACAAACCAGACACCTTCTAAACCCAAGTTCAAATAGGTGACCTAGATCAAGTACGTGAATGGGTTCCCATCTATATTTATGAACCTTTAGAAACTGATACTTGTTTGATCCTATTTGACGAAACTCCCCTCACTTTGTGTTATGAAATGACAGGCACCTACCAAGTCTCAGCTAGTTCCCCCTGTGCCCTCCAGAGTCACTCCAGACAGCAGCTCACCCCACCCACAAGCCACACACGCTCAAGTTTGGTTCCTCTGGTGAGTGGGGTGAGTAGAGGAAGGGACACTTCGCCGCTCAGACATCATGCCCCATTTTCAAACTGTTAAGCACCCAGTCAGAGTTTACCCCAATAACCAGCCTTAAGGGTTTAGAAGGAAGCTCTTTGTTTTGATTTCATGACATTGGCTCAGAGCCTGACTGTTGCAGAGCGTGGAGGGGACACATCCTTGTTGAGGCTGGGAGACAGAGGCTGCTTGTCAAGGGAGGTTTGTTTAATTTGCTGTGCTTGTTTTTGTTTTTCTGACAGCTCAGACTGTATCAAATGAGCATTCAAAGTTCTTTCTGAGTGAACCAGGTCATTAAACTGTGGCTCCCACTGTGCTCACATTTAAGCATGTGTATGACTTCACTCACACGAGTGACCTTCTTGACCTCTCTCCAGGATCAGGCATCAGAGCTGTATTAAGGTTTGCCTGTCAGCAGGTCAGGGAATAGGCAGAAATAGTCCAGCTATGAGCTAAACGTATATTGCCAAACTTCCAATAAAGAAACTCCCAACTTCTAGATTGAAAATTAATAGAATTCAGTTTTGTCAAGATTTTTTCTGGGTTAGCATCAGATCTGAGAGAAGCCTGAAATCCTTCCAAGTGAGAACACTTTTTTGACAGCCCATTAATTTCGCCCCGCTCTCTATGTTATTTTGCTTGCCTTTCTGATCACTTCTAAATCACTGCGAAAACAACATTTCAGAGCTACGTGGGAAGGGGCATCGTACTAAAAGCGAGATTAGAAAAGGGGTAAGAGGAGGAGTCGCCATCTGACGTCGCAGTGTTTACAGTCAGGGTAAATTCACTTATCAATTCCCATCCCATCATCTTTCATTAGTCAGTTCAGCGCGGAGTCTGAGCACCTCATGGGCTACTTGTCACGGGGACCAAAAGAGAGATGCGAAATGATGTAGAACTATTTCCCTTGACAGCACCGACACAGATGGAGACTTCATTCTGACCATATTGTCTGCTTTAGTGCCATCCCTAAAGCCATTAACTATCATAATGATGGGGCTCCAGTTATTTATTCCTCCACAATTTCCCGATGGTTTTTCGCGGCGTGACATCAGACGTGCCGAGACCTACGACAAGCCTTTGTGTTTGTCCTTCAAGGTGCCTGCCACATGCAAAATGCTCCATCTAAGGTATTCACTTATCAGCAGAGGTACAAACAGGAGTTAAAACACCAATTCTGTACGGTAACTGGTACAAAACAGAAACATGTTACACTCATTTGCTGCATATCTGTGCTTTCTTCTATCAGGGCTTTTTCTTTTTTTTTTTTTTTTAACCTTTCTGGAATTTTACTGATGATAAAACCCAGCAGATAACAGTTGCTATTACTGATAGGTTATAATCTGTTTCATTTCAAATGCCTTTGTGAAAATTATCATGCTTCCTGACTTACAGGAAAAATGAAACACTATTCTCAAAATTACAATTTAATAAAAAGTTAAATAAATATATAGTAATGCAGAGTGATAAAATTAAGAGATAGCCATGTTTTTTTTCCCCTGCATTCCTACTTGGACAATATAGAGCTCTCTGCAACAAGCAGCTCCCTGATTCAAGATCTAAAAAAGAAACATTTAAAGAAGGAGATCACAGCGAATTAAAGAACAAGTGGGTGAGTGATACAGGGACAGACCACGACTATCTAACATCATGTCCCTGGCCTTGTCCTCCTGCTAGGGTAGCACAACCACCTCCACATTTTCCTCAGATTGGACTCCAGACACACCGAGCAGGCCAAGCTAGCAATGGCTACATGAACATCTAGCAACCACAGTTGAACATCACTGCAATACCAAGTGCAGTGTACTAAGGCACTCTAAATAGCTCATTTATGAGAACAACATTATTTATCTGCTCTGTGCCAAGAAGTTTCTCACTCCAGCAGGTACCCTGACAGTAGAGAAGCAGAAAAAGCAAGATGGAATTGCTACAGTGATGCATTTGGTATTCCTAACACTTGTATCCCAGGTGTAGTTATGTCAGTTGTTACACGTCAGGCCAAGTTCAGCCCCTGGATGTCACTCTCCCAACTGCCATCGTTTCTAACGGGGCTGCACACATCTGCCTCAGCAGGGGAGAGTTTTCCCTTTACATCACGGAAGGCATTTTAAGAGGTGCTTACATACACGGAGCAAATTATGAATGAGAAGCATCCTAATGAGTTGTGAAATCCACCCCACGGTTTGTCTGATTTCATTTACTGAGAAACTAGCTTAAATTACCAGTCCCTCCAGTTAGACTACGTGTGATCCTTGGAGATGCCCTTTCTGCTGCGTTGGACCTCCTCCCGAGAGCAGGTCTTCACACCTCTGCTATTCATAGAGCTGCCTGTCAGTACAGCGCAGCAACCCAATTCCAGGGTAATTGCAATGGTACCTCTGCTGCTCAGAGCTACTGTTCTGCAGAAACTACTAGGGAGACGTTTGGTCCCTGTAATCACAGGGATGTTTATAATTTGCTGCAAAGTAATTCAGCTAATAGGATCTTAACTGGAACAAGCTCCACGGTGAATGCATAGCATGAATGAGAGCACGTGCTGGACTAACAGTCACTGGCAGGTGACAAAACCAGTTGCCAGCGTGAGCATCATATAATTTAACAGGGTAATTTGCCCAAGTGATTTGATTGCTACACCATACCTCCAGAAAGAGGGGCTGTGGTGGTTAGCCCTGCGCTCGGGGCATCCTGGGGAAAGCCAGGCACCAGCTGACTGGCAACACGATCCAGCATGTGCACAGTTGCAGAAGTTGCCGCGTTTTAGTCTTTTCTCTTCCATTGGAGCAGACTGAAAGACATGCAGGCCTGTCAGAGAACAGTTGCTTTTGATTTCTTGTCACACAAAGTCCTCCAGTGCAGAAGTCTGGCACTGACAGGAACATTGAACGTGTTTAGTGTCTGGACATTTTTTTCCCCTCTGTTCTTAGAATACAAAACAAAACAGAATTTCTTCCCCGATAAGAGGCAATGTGAGACTGTAGCACAGAGGCTCTGGAAGGCTCATACATTTTCTGTCACTAGTTTCACCCCTCAGCAGCGAGGTATGGAATAGGTTTTTATAAAGATTAGAATGTAAGTGGGTGGACACCTGTATGGCCAAGCTTATTATTGACAGCTTTCATTTCTGCTCTGCTGGTGCATAAAAACACGGGGCGTCAAAACACCAGTCCAATTTAGTTGACAGGCAACAGCTATATGCCTTTTCAAAGTAGAGGTTTAGAAAAGTAAATGAAAAGCTCCTACCTACTCGAGCTCTGTTCAATTAAATGACTGCTTTCACTGCAAATTTTCCTTCAAAATTCCTGTCGTTCAGGATTTCTATGCATTTTTACAGCTCTGTATGGGTTCATGTCCTGATGCTATGTGAAAAAAGCACATTTCCACTTCACTGCCAGAAAGAAGACCAGATTTCCAAATGCAGAGGGTGAACTGAGCCACGTCAATCTCTTCTGGAGTCCAAGACCACCCCTGTGCTTGCCTTTTCCCTTCCCTTCCGGGCCGTTCCTGCTGCTGCTGAAGCCATCCTTTCAGAACAATGCAGCTGGCATCAGTGAGGCTTCACCCACCTGTATTTTCCTCACCTGGCTATAATGTCACACACCACTGCAGGAGTGACACACAGCAGTTTGCCCCTGGATGCAATCCCGTGTGATGTGCTGTAGGCAAACCGGCTGGGGGAGGACGTTAGACTAGGGGAGCTCCAGCTCCAGTAATCATGGGATTCTGTTCTTCTCTCCTCAGTCACTCATTCATATTCCATGCAGGGATGAGATTTTAGTTCAACCCATTACTTAAAAATCCCATTCAGGTCAACAACAACACCACCACCATCCCCATCCCCTAGCTACCACCTGTCCAAGGGAAGAGCGCTTGACCATTTTGTTTCCCTGCGCATCAGAGCGCAAGGCCTTTCGAGCAATACCAACAATGCTACTCTAAGCTGAGAAGGAAAGAAAACAGGTAGGAAATGCACTGTTCTGAGGGCTCCAAGGGCAACAGAAGATGTACCACGTACCTGTTCTGGGCATTCATTCAGGAACACCGTTCCCGAGGATGACTGTCCTGACCCGTGTGACTCATACATGCTGAAAGGGGATATTATTTTACCTTCTTATTTCTCAAGTCACAGAGAAAGAATGCTTGTTACTGGCCTTGTCTTTTGGAAAATAAATAAATAAAACTACACAAGGAGCGATTCTGGATCCAAGAGAAAAGAAAAGTGGCAAAGCTTTCCATTTCCACACAGAGCCTTGGGAGATTTGCCCTTCAGTTTCCAAACAGAAGCCTAAGTGGTGTTTTTACACTTTCTTTCCATTATTGTCCTTTCCTCACTGATGTGAATAGTGCCACTAAATGAAGTGTCCTCAATGAGACACGAGGGAACTGCAAAATATAACTGTTGAAATATGTTGCTATTTACTTGTGTTTACATTTTTTTTTTAAAGAAAGATTTGTGTCTTTGTGTCTTAAAAAAAGAAAGAAGGAGAAGGATGATTCCCAGGGGAGTTTTGAAGCATGCCTAATAAGCTGATTTAGTAGCTAACAACTTTGAAAAAAAATGTCATTTAAATGCTCCAAAATACTTTCTGCTCTCAAAGACTATCAGTATCTGGGGACTCTTTATCTTGTTTCTGCCTCCAGATGTAGCTCATCCCAGTTGCTGACAATGAGAATGGCTCGATGTGAATACATCAGTGTTTCCACTTACAGGCTGCCATTACTGGACTGATTGCAATAACACACCCCCCTCCAGCTTATTTTATTTGTGGCTTTGTGGGGTGGTTTTTTTGGTGGTTTGTTTTGTTTTTCTTTTTTTAAACGACCTATGGGGCTTCAGATCCTCTGTAAGTAAAAATGGAAAATGCTAAGTGCTGCCAGGTTTCCCACAGCATATGCGAGTAACAAACCCTTCCTGGTGTTCGCCCCTTGGATGGTTCTGTGCTACCTCTGCTGCCCTGCACACACAGAGGCAGCACCTGCACGGCTGCAGACAGGCACCCACCCCAGCGTGGGGTGCCAGAGGGGACACTCACGTTGGCTTCGAAGGCAGCTTCCCATCGGGTCAGCATATGGTGCTAGCACGCTGAGTGACAACTGGGTGATTGCTTTCTGGGACAAACTCAAGCTCAAAGCCTTGAGAATAGCAAAGTAAGAGGTTTTAGGGAGGTGATGCCCTTGTCTTTGGGAAGACAGCTGCCCAATGCAAGAGCATCTCCCAGAAGGCTGGAATTGGCAGTAGTTGGTGGGCTTCACTAAAGAGAAGTGCACACTGCAGAACAGATGATTGAACGTGAAATAAGGAGGGGGGCAAAAGAAGGGAGGAGAGAAGAATAAAAATTTATTTCTGTCATCTGCAAAATATGCAAGTCACTTGGTGGTTCTCCATCAGCCTTTTCAACCCTCAATCCTTCTGATGAACCTTTATTCTCTTAACTTTACCTTTGGAATAAAGACAATCAATAATAAAATTATAAAATTAGCATTGTTTACTTGGAGCCCAGATGATAACGGGCAACTCTGGATGAAACAGAGAAGACTGTCTTACAGCAGGTATCTTAACATACTCAGTCCTCACTCTCAGGTGTCTTTCAATGCTATGTAGACAAACCAAACCATAATAATTTAACAGCCCGCTCCTCTCCTGTAGAGGAGATCAGGGCAGGACAAGCTTGGAAAGGACCTTCTTTTTCCCTTAGAAAAGTAAAGACATTTAATTTTCAGGGGGTTGCTGTTTTTTTTAATGGATTATTTCCATCTTTCAGTTCATTGCTTAAACAAAAAAGGTATTAGCATAAATTAAAGCACATTCTGAGGACAAATTGTTTCCTGTTAACAGAGCATTCCATTTTTCTTCTTGCAACAATGCCTTATTTCAGTAGCTCTCACCTGAAAACAAGATGTCAGAGTGGGACAGTGACCTAATGCCCTCCAAAAAAGGCACCTGCACTGAAAATTAACAACTGCCTGCTTTAAATGTAGACTGAACCAACCCATCCCACCCCATAGTACAAATGGCAGTAAACACAGTTTAAGGGAATTGCATAAATCTTCAGGAGAAATGGGAAATTGTATTATATATAATCTTCTATATAATCCTATTTTATATAGCTTCGTTTTAAAAATATTACATATATTATATTAACTAGAAGAAAGAGATGGATGAAAGGACAAGATCTAGATTTGGCCCTCAAGTAGATAAAAAGTGTTGGTTTAATTTCAGAGAGTTATAAATGTTCAATTATCTTAATTTCTACAGTGTTTCTCTGGCAAGGTAGGGCCCATAAAAGTCTGATGTCAATCGCTTCCTGAAAGCCCTCTCCCCTCACTCCCATAGAACTCCTCCAGCACCCTACTGACCTTTCTGCTATCTCACAAATCCCCTGACTATTTGTCAGCCTATAATTTAAGGCTATTATTTTTGAAAAGCAAATACATACATCAGTGGTAAGTATACCCACGAGCTCCAGAAAGGCTCAAGTGCTCAGTAGGAGCCTTCATAGCTTTGGTAGGGCACCTTTGTTTCTGCTGGAGCAAAGGATACAGTTCTAAGCACTGCAGAGCTGGGTTTGCTGCAGCATAGTTCAAAGAACACAGTGACAAAAACATACACCTATTAAGAGTTTGTCAGTACAGGATTTTTTCTTAGATGATTACTTTCTGCCCGAGGTGAAGGATCTCCAGTTCTCAGTGGTTTAGGTAACAGAGCTAGTGTCAGACACATACAGAGTAAACAGTTTAATCATTGCAACAGATGCTTCAGAGTTTACAGCCATGGATTTAAGCCCCAACTGGGAATTCACAATTAGCCCTATCATTAGCATAAATGTATTGCTCTGATTGGCTAATCACCTAAATTAGGAAAGAGTTACTTAATATGGAACCATTTTTTTAATAGTTTCTCTAACTACAGAATTTTCCTAGGCACATTCTGCTTAGGCTTCAGACTCTACTTGTTACTTGACATCCGTGTGGTTTTTACAAACCTTGTATCATGAATGTGCCACGGAGCATATGGACTTGCCTCTAATGTTCATAACTTGTAAAATGAGACGAATAGATAAAGGATGAATTTTTCCTCAGCTTTCTATACTGATTTCCTCAAATTCTCCAGTGTCCTCCCCAGGACCATGCAGAGCGTATTACACAGAACATTTCACCGTCAGCTCCCTCACTGCCCTTAAAGGCACACGCTAACACTGCCTTTCAATCACACAGTGCAGTTCTTGGGTGCCAAGCAGAAGACCCTGTGTTGCCTCACACAACAATTAAGCTGCCATCTACCTTCCTTACAGGGACTGCCCTAACAGTGATACTACAGGAGAAGCCGAGTATCCTAGTTAAAGGTAACAGATGATACAATAGTCTATACTGAAAAGGTATGAATAAGATATAAGGAAATTGTTTTAAGGCCAGCCCAGCAATTCTCCAAAAGAATCCCACGGGGTCTGCTGCTTTCCCTCTCCGATGAGCCAGATTAACCTCCTCGCTCAGTGGCATCAGAGTAACTAGTTTAAAACAGCACTTCAAGAGCTTTTTAAAAGCAAGAATTAAGTGAGTCTGTCTCGTTTAATTTCATTTAATGTAAGCGAGCCTCTGAACTGCATTCCTTTGCTCTAACACTGAGCTTGAAGCCTTGCTGGCTGATTAATGCCGAGCTGTTTGAAGTGTACTCTTTTCTTATCTAGCGCTGTGCAGGCCTCACTACAGCCTGGGGAGACCCGCTGGTAAGTCAGAGCTTGGGGAGATTTTTGTCTGCTCTTCACAGAGGGGGATGGAGGCCAGATAAGCCTCATGCTAGAAAACAGAAAACAAAATGAAAACCTGTTGCCAATCCTGGAAAACTTGTTTAGGTGGAAACCAAGGGGAACACACCACGCTACAACAGTGACTAGCTCTATCTGCCTACTGTGTATGACTTCCACTGCGTTAATAATACCCTCTCAACTGAAAAATCACCAGGTACCATCACCAAAACCTTCTATTTTTCTGCAGATGTCCTTTTTAATTCTATTTGAGCTTCTGACATAATGTAAATGTGCATGGTAATCCTTTAAGGAAGGCCAGGAAAGATTCGGTTAGCCTCTAAAAGGATAACCACGAAGACCTGGCTTCCCAGCCTGCAGGCCAGTTACCTTCACACTGTGAACTTCACAACGACTCTAATCTTTTGAAATCTACAAATATTACACATTCAGAGAGAATAAAATTGAAAGTACCTTCACTAAATCTTTGGGAGCATCTTAAATACGTACACATTTGTACCTCAGTGATTATTTCTATTTTCACGCCATTAAGATGGAGTGAGAAAACTGCTCATTGGAAGCACATCCTGGAGGTATCTTGTATTTTCTTTGCTGCTAGAAAGCTGTGTTAATATCTGACTTTATTAGAATTAAATGATACTTCATTTTAATAAGATGTTCAAAGCTGATTGGTGTTGGAGACAAAGAAACAAAAACAGTACATAAGCAGTTCTTGTCTTAGCTTACTCTGTTTTCTGCAATCACTAGCTGAGAAGAGCAGCTCCCTCATCAACAGCATCCAGAGATCAAGAGATGAAAGTACTAAAATTGAAGGTGTTTCCTTAAACCTTTCTGGTGAACTTAAAAGAAGGCTGAGAACAGGTGAAAGAGTTCAGAAGCAACACATTCTAATAAGAGTTGGCTGAAGCACATTTGTCTGTTAGTGCTGTTGTATTTGAAAGGATTGTGAATCATTAATGGGTGGAAGAGAAGAGGGCGGGGGGAAACCAAACCAAAACCAACAACAAACTAAGAGAAAATGAGCAAAAAAACCCACTCTTCTTTTGAACTACACACCATTAGGAAAAAGTTTCCATCTCTAAAATACTTATGACAGGCATAAAACCCCCAAACTTCTGCACTGTCTTGTTAACAAACCTCAACCGTGCTTCATGAAAGTGAGATATTGCTTTGCTGACCAGATGAACACTTGGTGATCTTCACTGTATTAAGTCCGAGACGACCTAAGAATACAGAAGACAGTTTGTATGAAGAGAGACTGTCTTATTAGATGAGCTGATAGGGTTAGAAAAGCAGCTGGGGTGTGGAGGGAAGCAGCAGCAGACCCCATGAACAGACCAGCCCCAATACATAGAGAAACTTTGGGAGATGTGCTCCCTACATGAGATCCTTTTTCCTCCTCCTTTCTCACTTCCTCTCCTCAAAAGTTTTCCCTGGATTTACAGAAAGTGTTGTCCCTCATTACAAACTGCATGCCCTTAGCTGGCCTGTACTGCAGAGCTCCATCTGACCGGCAGCAGGGCAGAGAAGTCTGATCTAATGCCTGTGTTTATTGTGAGGGTTGAGTCTCTCTGGAAAATGCTCATGTCTTTGAACCAGGTTCTAGTTAATTACAGACTGCGGGTATTTATATATTAAAAATATAATCTGACTATGAAAAAGCACATATAAGATTATCCAAAACCATTTTGAGATGAAAGCCATCTTTAGCATCAGTAGCACGGTTATTCAATGTAAATTTTAAATGAATTAAGTGAAATTATCCAATGAAGCCTTATGAAAATTTCTCTTCAATATCTCAAGATGGTTTGCTGTTTATTTTTCCCTTTTCTCACTGCTTTAGTGTCCATGAAATAATTTCAAATTTCTGGTATGAGATTCCTGCTGCTTCTCCTGCCCTCCTGTTCTCCTTTCCTCATCCCCTCCCAAAACAACATATACTGCATTCTCATGTCCATCATTGCTTCCCTACAGATACTGAAGATCATCAGGCTATGATCATACTTGAAAACTACATTTTGAGCATGAAGGATATTGACTGAAATGGTTTTGCTCCGTCTCTGCATCCTGCAGAGCAAGGATTCTGCACTGCACTTTAAGGAAACATAAATAGGTGAAGTGTCCTCCATCCCCATTCACTGCCAGCCTTCTCACCTGAAATTTGTCAGTGTAAACAGGGCTGGAACAAAGAAAAATATTTGGCAACAAAAATCCCAACATAAATCTACAGTATCTTACTACATAAGATGGTAGATTTTAAACAATGCTTAAAAATTCTCAAGAAACATTACCTGCTACCTATGAGCTCCATCAGAGAGTCCAGTGCAGCCTCACCAGCTCTCTTCCTGCACAGGTTATTTCTATCTGAGGTTGCTAAGATTTCCTAAATACTTTTCAATTACACAAACAAAGCTTTTAGGGGTGTCGAGTGCTCTTCCAGATGTAATTTCAACAGTATAAATCACCACAGCAATCTGCACCTGAAACCCAATACAAATGCTCAGCATCTTTGATTAACCGTTGTCCATTTCCTAAATATCAGTTTTCATTTGGAGTCTTACAAGAAAATAAGTATCTTCCTACTGGTCATGACCATATTAGTATCATTAATTCAGTGTTAATCTGCTCCCTATTAAAAGCAGTGTCATTAATGTGCAGTATTAGCTATGAAGTGAGCACAGCCAATCCCAAGGTGTGTTTGAAGCACTGTTTCAGCCTTAGATGTAAACTGTTGTTTTCTTACAGCAGAGCAAACTTTGGAGATAGATCAGATATTAGACTGATGGAGCTGAGGAATAACAACTTTTTCCTAAGCGTTTATAGAACTGGAAACCAGAAATTCATTTTGTGAAAAATCTGTTGCATATGCTTTCATATAAGTATGTCTTCCTTCCATTTTAGTTTGGCTGCTACACTTGTATTCCAAACTGAGGTGCTTTCATGTTCCTACAGACTGTGCCCTGCTTGCTTCCACAGAGCAGTGATGAGAGCATCTATTATAGTCGTAGTGAAGGACACACCTCCGCTGTGAAACTGGCTTGTTAAGGCCAGAGACAGACAGTGTGTATTCTTTGGATGTTCAAGTTTGGTACTGCCAGCTCCATGGCTTTGTATAAAACACCCAACCTCTGCTTTTCTAGAATCCTCACCTCTACAGGACAAAAACTGTCTGCAGAAAGGAAATACGGATTCACACAAAGATATTTCTTCCCAGTTAAAACAAAACCAACAAACCCAAACCAAAAATGAACAAAATACATTTCTAAAATACCAATTTTTTTTTAGTGCTGCCGATCGTCTGGTTGAAAACCGCAGAGGCCAGCCAGGTCTGGTGCAGCTCACCCAGCACGGCTGTGCGTTCTGCCTCCATATGCCAGTCATTAGCTCTAGCCGGGCCGGGGCAATGCAAGCTCATCCATGGCATCAAGTGACGTGCCTCAAAGTGACAGCTCTCCTCGAGGAGAAGCTGATCAACATTGCAGCCACGAAGAAAGGAATGAAGCGCGGGACACCTACAGCCAGTTGATTCCTCCGAACTTTGGCAGGGTGCCCGCTGATAGCAGAAGAGGCACCAACAGGCCCCAGAAACAGCTGACAGCGACAGGAAATCCAGACTCAGGCTCCACGGGAATCGGTCACCGAAAGCCACGGTGGAGCCTCTGGGGGGAATTTTTAGACAAAAGAGCCAAACAGCTTGCCACGTTCTCATCACCCGCAAAACAAAGTGTGTTAATAAGTATGCCAAATCTCTCCCTGTTCCTGAAGTCTGGATGCTGCAGACCTTTCTTCTTTTCATCACTTCAAGTTGGAAAAGTGTTCTCTTTACAGCCGAGGAGGCTGGGCTAGGCACAGGAGGCAGCTCTACACATAGAATGCATCAGCCAAATTCATCTTCATTCTCTCTGGATTTCTTACAAGAAACTTCATCTCTAAAGCCGTATTTATGCCATCATACATGGAACATTAAATCAACTGCATGTTACATTAAAGTTAAAGATAACAAAGTCTCAGGGTTTGTCATTATGGATTTACTTTAAAGGGAGTCAACAATTTCTTCTAACTCAGGTCCTACTGCAATATGAAAACAAAAATATTGCACGTGCAAACAAACAGGTATGACCCCTGTGTGTATTGCCCCCCCAAAAAAGCTAAGAGGGAGAGGTGACTCAATGTGAAGAAAATTATGAATAGCTAAGATACACACCTCAATTACTCCTAGGCTTGACCCAAAGATTATTCCTTATTATTTTGCTGATTTTGAGGAGCTCGATGTGAACGAGTCATGTGCAGAGCTGACACTTTAACCTCTTCAGTGCAAAGTAAGTTATCCAGATATAATATATGAAGGTTACTCGTAACTATTATCAGTATCAAAAGTATCATCATTAATAAGAAATACACTAGAGTAAGTCCCTAAACTGTGCAAAAAATGCAGGTTACAAATCTCTTTCCAATAAACACCTCTGTGTTTTTATCTAGCTCATATGATGTGACAGATCAACCCGATAACAACACCACGCTTTCTCTGTTTTCCTGGATATGTAAACATGACTAGCTGGACACAAGCTCGCCCCAAAACCATTAAAAGTTGAAGGTTGTGCCTTTTGTCAGTGGAAAGGTCATTTCACTAACATTTGGAATCATGTCTCATGATCTGACATATGACTTAACATCAAAATGACTTGAGCATATTAATGTAGCAATTGCTTTCCTGCAGACTAGGGTAGGGATTAATGAAGTGGGGCCAGCTGATGCCACCCTCCTGTACCCATCAGCTACAAAGACTGGAAAAATCAACAGCTAAACGATATACTAGAAGTTCTTCCCTGGATATGGAAATGTCTAAATCTAGACATTGCCATTCTTCTCTTTCCCTTTGCCTCTCACTCAAGGGAGATACAAGGCTCAGTGGATGCTGTGGAGCTGAGAAAGGAACAACAACTGTATAATGCACACATCTTGCTTTCTATCCTGACACAGACCCAAGAATGGCAGCTTTCTAGATTAACAGCTCTCTTTAGTTGGCCCAAGAATCAAACCCCATTATTTCATGACTGCTACACCCAAGACAGCCTCCAACCATCACACGGCCCACAAGCCCTTCTCTGTTCACAAACAACAGGTCTAGCACAAGGTGTCTTCCCTAGTTGGTCACTCACCAGCTCTGTCAGGAAGTTACCTTCCACAGACTCCAGGAATGTCCTAGACTGCTTCCTCTCTGCTGTTCTGTATTTTCAGCAGGTATCTGGTAAGTTGAAGTTCCCGACAAGAGCAAGGGCCAGCAATCTGAGACTTCTCTCAGCTGCTTGGAGTATATTTAGTGTCTCTTGATCCCGGTGGAGTGGGACAGTTCATAATAATGCCACTTATTTGCTTACTGCTTTAGTTTTCTTCTCAAAACCTATCTTTCTTTAATGATTAATACTGCTGGATTCCTTCTGACATCATTTGTTTCAAACCAGAAATAACCCGCACACAAGCCAACAGCTTGCCCTTCAGGTGATGTGGAGGATTATTTTATGGGCAATGCTTTCTAGAACATTACTTCATTCACCCACCTACACCTCTGTTCCGGGCAAGGCGGGAACAACATTATCTCAGTCTATCTGGGAAAGTAAACTGTGATTGTGCCAGTTTGTAAAAACTCCTGGTTTGTGGGTGTTACTTGCATGCCACGCTTCCCCCTCCCTGTTGACAGAAAGCAGCCTGGCTGACTTTGCCATGGGTTTGATAAGCTGTAATGAAGATACATTTTCTTTAACGAGAAGCCCCGATCCACAAACACTTCACCACATGAACACACAGGATGCATTTCAAGTAGTTAACACTGAAAAAAGGAAGAATTTCAACAGAATTTCCCTTCGCTGCTTTCTCAGCGAGCTGCTGAACTAATATTCAAGGTGCAAGTCCCATTCCTGCCTGCATAATACACATCAAAACTGCTCCTCAAGGCAGTTCCAGTGACTGAGGCAAGCACAGGATCTCTGCAACTTTCAGGGAAGCTTATTCTCACAAGTCATATAGACCAGGACCTGTAATTTAGGCACCCAAATATGCTGGAGAGCTGGTCCCTACATCTATAAAGTAGTAAAGAAATGTATTGAAAGAAACACACGTGCATGAGGGATTTTGAAGACATCAGAGGCTTATACATTTCATTTTCCTTAAGTCTCTCTCCCTTATTCCCTCTCTCTTCACCTTTGGGGAGGGAGTGGGGTTAACAGAGCGTCTGTTACAGGTCTAAGGGGCCACCCTGACCCTAAACCATGACAAGGAGTGGTCAGCATGGCATTACTAAGGGGAAGTCATGCTTGACCAGCTTGATAATCTTCCATGATAACAGGATGGTCTCTTAGCAGACCATAATATCCAATAGGTTTTCCTTTTTTCCTCATTTTCTCTTTCCTGTTATTTTATTCTCCCGTAAAATCATAAGGAAAACATGATTCAGACACCAACAGATGGTCACAGAAACCTTCTCTCTACACAGGAATGTAGGTGATGTCAGTAGTCATTCATCTCAACTTAACAGGCTACATTCAGTGCTTCTGTGGAGTAAGGATAAGGATCCATTCCATCTACATTACTGGCTTTATACAAATCACAGCTACATACCCAATATATAAACCCAAGATAACTATAACCCAGGGACAAGATTTTCTAAAAGAAGCAGTGATTTTTCATGCCTATCCTGATCAAATTTAAATATGACCAGATATTCAGGACATTGGGTAGAAGAGGAAGGGGTGCCTAAAATGTCTTTAAAATGTTCCATATCAGAGAGGGGAAAAAAAAACAAAAGAAACATTAGGCATCAAAATTATGATACACAGTTAAAACACTTGGCTAAACAGGCCATCGTGATGTCACTTTAAATTGCACGAAATCCAATTTTTCACTTCCCAGACACCATTTTACCTTGGATAATTCAATTTCTGCTTTCAGCAGATTTTGCTCCATGGAACATTCTGATTATTTCCACCCTTAAGTTGTTAATGGTATTTGCATGGGATAGCACCACAGTTGCTTAATCAGGGAATGGGATTGCTCCCAAAAGGGCATTTTGGAAACGCTCATCAAATTCGTGTTCTTCACTCAAAACCCAAGAGGCACACTCCTCAGTGCAGTTGTCTTCTCCCTGATGAAGGGGTTTAGCGACAGCAAGGCTCTGATTCCTACACAACATGGCTGAACGACTGCAATGCAAACAGGCAGGACCAGCCACAAGGTATGGCCTTTATTCTAAAGGCAACATACCACAATTGGATTCACCATTAGGGAGACCTGTGCTTGCTCAGGCTATCCCTGCTAAGGCTGTGCAACGGCATCCTTCAAACACCATCAGTGGCAACTGCCTGGCTGTCAAGTGTGTGATGGTTTGTTTCTTACAGAACTTTCCCTTTTGATTTTGAAAGAAGCCAGAGAAAGCCAAAACCATCTTTAATTCTGTATATTCTTAGTTTTAACTGTATCCATAAATACATTGAACTGTATGCAGATCTTCGGCTAGTGAAGTTGA
The DNA here is from genome assembly GCA_025331215.1 of Actenoides lindsayi. Taxonomy (NCBI): domain Eukaryota; kingdom Metazoa; phylum Chordata; class Aves; order Coraciiformes; family Alcedinidae; genus Actenoides; species Actenoides lindsayi. The sequence goes on from WTSP01002849.1 coordinate 36,321, forward strand.
GAATCTGAATTATTACCTTGAAGATATCATGGGAGATTGACCATTATGGGTGACCTGATTACACTTCCACATGTGCTTAGTTCTACATATATGAGAGTAGTCCTATTGAAGTCAAATTAATGCTTTTTTTTAATATAGATTTAATGACATACAGAAACAAACTATTATTTTTTCATTTCCTTACAGGTGTTATGTTTCATTCTTGGTCCTTAGCTTTTGGGCAAATACTTTTAGATGTCCTTGTATGGTCCTATTTGCCTGAAAGAATCACACAGAATGGTTTCTAAACCTACTGTTAGTAAAATTACCTGGCCTCCTACTAGCCCATAGGGAAATTCAAAAATATTATGATACTAAAACTTGCTTATCTTAAAAAAATCCAAACAAAAAACCCAAACCCACTATTTACACAGAATATAGAGAGCACCAAGCAACAAGTGAGAAACAAGAGCATATTAACCCCACTGAAAATGTAAAGTGCTGATGAAACAATAGTATAGCTGTCTTGTTCTAGCTATAGATGCCTCATCAGAGATCAGACCTGCACCATACCTGATACCGTATAAAATGTGTATGTATTAGAAGACTGGCCTGAGGAATTTACAGTCTTACCAAGGAAAGTAAAGAATGTGAGTGAAACTGAGATGTGAATTTATTTCCCCTCTCAGATACTTCCCCCCTGAACAGCGCCCCGACTCCTAATCCCTGCTCCATCGAGACGGAAGGCACAGCGTTAGTTATCGTAAGGTATCTTCATCATGCGTTGTGTGATCTCTACTACCTTTGACTGCTGATTAGATTGTGAAAAACAACCCATGGAAGTGGATGGATGAGAAGCCTAGAGCAACTCGAATATGAATCACTGCTTTCTGCAATTGCACTAAAATGGTAACTAAGAGTAGCTCATTCATTTGACTGCTGGAATAAGAATTGTTTTCCCCCGCAGTGTAGGGAAGCAATATTAATTTCTGTATGTTTCATAAATATGTACTATATACAGTAGCATGAAATTAATCTGTTTGGGGGTTTCCACAAAGAGATCTGTAAAGCAAGGTTACTTTAAATACTGTGACAAATATATAGCTACTGTCTTCAAAAAAAGCCACACCACATCAAGCTAGCTAACCAGGTTCTGGGAGTTTGGGAGTTTCAATAGGAACTGTTAACTAAACCAGACACTTTCTGCCCCAACAGCACCTCCTGCACAGAAACAGCCAGCTCAGTGAGAAAGGTTTGAAAAAAGAGTATTCTATGTACTGATCTTTTCTAAATCTGAAGAGAGACTAACACAGACCTGACTGCCTGTGCAGCACATCACACAAGTGGCACGTCACTTACTCTGCTGTCAGCAATGGTGTGCACAGGCCAGGCTTGGGGCAGCCTCTAACCCCGGCAGAAATTACTGGATACTCTGGAGATTAATCCAGATGATGGAAAGATAATCTTCTGTCTTCACACATCTGCATATCCATCTGCACAGCCTCTCAAGATCAGACACATTACTGACAAATGCCATACTAATGCTTTTTTTTTTTGCCTCACCCTTTATCGCACTTTCACGCCTGATGAGCTGCCTATGGCCAGTAGGAAGATTATTTCTATAAAAGCAACCAGGCAGAGCTGACTTATTTCATAAGCATTTGTAATTTTTCATCAGAACCACTGGAATGCCCATCAATCTTAGCAGCATAAACCCCGTTGTGTTTGTGTATGTCATTGTGGCACACGGGTTATCAATGGAATCGACAACCGCAGGGCATTCTGATCATTAATAAAAGTCAAAATTAATATAAAACACCAACAGATTTCTAGAATTATCATTTGTTCAGTCATCCCTGTCAGCCAGAAATGGTTTTAAACTGGATGAACAAGCAGTTATTGAAACGCATATTTCTAAAATTTTCCCAATCCTTTTCGGACTCCAATGAGGAAAAATGCAGCCAGCAATTCCAAAGCAGGATTTTGTAAATTAACCACACCCTTCTACTGTGGTAATGTTTGCTCTGTAAATATAATAAATACATATCTACATTCATTGGTTAAAAAACCTGAGTTATTCAGTATATAGAACTTTCAAAATACATCTATTAAGACTTACATGAGGTTGACAACAATGTTATGGTTCAGCTAATACCCAATTAGTGTTCATTACTAAAGAAATTGTAAACCTTTGGTACATATAGTGCAGAAGACAGATATTCTGGAGCTCTGTACCACCAAAGGTTTAGGACAAGAGATTTATTTTTTTTTTCCTCCCTTGTTATCATGCAGACTTAAAAACCTCTAGAAAGCAGGTTAGTTGGAATTCTAATTAAATACAGCACAACGTAAACCAGAACTCTGACATTTAACAAAATTTCATAGCCCTAGGGACGTAGTCTTGAGCAGGACTTTGAAAGATGAATGAATTTGCAATTCCAACAACACTTAAACTGAGCTCAAGGTTAAAAATATGATTTTGAGGGCGGACAACTGAAAAAATGTGAGAATGTTAAACAAAACACTAAGAGGCAGAAGCACAACACAAACCTATCTGAAAAGCTGAGTGATGGTTTTACCTATACAGGTCTGAATTATCACTGTACAAAGAACGTGCTAACAAAAATGAATGATAAAATATCAAATACTAGGATGAAAAGTTAAGTCCAAGACACATAATGTGACTGATTAAAGACATGGGGAACAAAAGTAGGAAGAAAACAGCAAAAAATGGGTGTTCCCCCCCCAAAAGTTTTGAACAACCAAAGTTCCTGGAATAAAGACAGAAGTATTCTGAATAACTTAAGACAGCAAAGTGACACTAAAAAGAAAATTAAAACTAAGGAAGGCTAGCCTCATGTCTAAACAGGTGTGAAGACATCCACTATCCTTAAACAATGAAGAGAATAGAAGAGCCTAAGGGAAAAAATAAAATAATGTATGGTTTGTAGTAGAGAGAGAAGATCTGTGACACAAGCCACACATGTTTTAATCTTTCCAAGGCTGAAGTAAGTAACAGTAACTAGAAAATAAGAGGCACATCACAGTATACAAAAGTTCCCCACATGATTTAAACTCCTCCTCTGAAAACTGTTAGTATTGATTTTGTAAGAAATCAGAAGAAAATATCTGTTATGCTTTGGAGATAGAGATCAATACAGGTATCACAAATCACTGCAATAATCAGAAGTGAGGGACTTTTCCTGGAATGTTATTTATCCTCCTTAATGTGACACTTCCACAAAACACATTCATCAGACTATTACATTCAGAGAGCAGAGAGACGGATAAGAGCGCTTTATTCCAGCAAAACTTCTCACTTGATATTCCATCAACTCCCTACGATTATATTGTTAGTCTGATCCAGTTAGTGACAGCTTGAAGAGCACAGCAGCATTCTGACTAGTAAATATGGAAAAACCAAATCATTTAGTTGCTAATGTAGCTGTTTCAAATGAAATACAGAAATAAATACCTACCCGGGCAAAAATTAAAGGTATCCTGGGAGTGTTCTTTGTCTAGTTAATGTTTTCCTCCTTTCCTCCAAGCAACTAACAGAATGCAAAGTTTTAAAACCACACATCCTTTTGCTTATTGCCAGCAAGAGAACTTCTGCGTGTCATGCAGCAAAGCATCAGACAGCTGTGAGCTGGGGAAACCTGCAGAGCTCAGCACCACACGAAGACACACACGTACTCAGGTGTGACAACTCTACCATCGCATCCCTCACTACTCTCCAGCTAGTCCTCGGGTGCTTTGGAGCCAGTCACAGGCTTCTACACCAGGCAACCCAGCACTTGTAGATTACTGTACCTCATGTGAAGGCTTCTGGTCAGTCCAGGATTCAGTGTCTCTGTTTAAGAAGGGAGGATTAACATGCCCGCTGTGATACAGGAGCAACCGGAGTTATCAATGTCTGAATATTCAACCAAATTTATGTTACTCTTGTAAATTTGTCCAGAATTGAACTGCTTAAAGCCACGGTGAAAGACAGATAATGCTGTAGCCACTATCTTAAAAATATGAACTTTAATCCTTCCTAAAAATGAAACCAATAAAATAATAATAAAGAAGAAAACCATGTTCACAGTTTTGGAACTTTTCGACTCAGGACAAACAGTAAAGTCTCCATCAATACATATTTAAGTAAAAAATAAAGCCAAATCCAATTTTCATTGAACTTTTTCCTTTCTCCACCAAGCTTATGAGAACTTTCATCAGTGCAGACAGATGAGTCCAGAGACGCTGGACCGAGTGTTTCTGAAACTGCCTCCCCCACATTGTCTCTGCAGCACTGTACAGGGGATTAGCTCAGATTTCACCTTTCACGGCCCACCAGACAAGGGGCATACTAAATGACAGACTGCTCTTCCAAGGTGCTGAAAATCTAAGATAAACACTTAGAAAAGTAAAAAATATTTGTGAGTTAGGTCTTAGAAAGCTTCCATTTGAATCACTTAGTATTTACTTAAAAGATCAATACCACAAACTACTTGGACCTAATAAAACTGAGAGCAGTTCAGCCATAAGCCTCTTAAGAAATCAAATTAAATTCTTCAAAATAAAAGGCACAACATCTAAGCTTTCAAGAAGAGACAGAACCACAGCAGTACAGGTATTATGGCTGCTTCTTTCCGCTCATGGCCAAAAATCTGGGGTATTGATAGCAGGAATTCCCTGTGTTTTTAACCAGTAAGGACATCACACAAATGCCTTCAAAGAGCAAAACTTGCATGAGCTAGTCTTAGCAGTAATTTTCTGCACTTTAATTAATATATATCACTTCATAAATTAAGGGAAAAATTAATTCTCCTGGGTTTAGGCTATCAGAAAACATTGGTTTGCAGGAGGTGTCATAACTTAGGTATCTATGCACATCGAAAAGTAATCACCAGAGACAATGCATACATGGTCAGCCAGACTTCTGTTTCTGACATTGTCAGCCAATATGTTCTTCAGACAATTTTATACACGTGCGTATATTAAAGAAAGATACAATTCACAATCACTCTGCTATTAATTTCTTTAATTCTGAAAAGTTGAGAAACAGTCACTATTTAACAAGCCTCTAAGAGCTTATTTTTCCACTTGCAGAACTAGTGCAAGTGCTAGTGAAAGAGCTAAACACAACACTAGTGCTCATACAAACTGAAAGAGAAGCAGAGAGACACTGTAGAGTTCTCACACCTTCTGCTGTTCATAACTGAGGGGTCAGAAATTTGGCTGTCAATCTCAACTGACAGATCAAGTTATAACAAAGATTATCTCCAAACAGTACCTTGAAGACCCAAGACTTACAAAATAATAAAAAATAATAATAATTGAGCAATAATAAAAACTGTACAATACAGTTTTTGCTTTTCCCCGTCTAATTTTCAAACTAGCTTAAGAAAAATGCTGTGCCTGGATACTTGGTACCGTGCTGCACAAAGAAAGAATAAATCACAAGATTGTGAACACAAAGTGCCACAAGAATTTCAGGCAGGTTTTGCAACGGATCAGGCAACACATCACTTATTTCAAGTGACTACTCCCTACTGCTACCCTGAAGAATATTAACTGTAACTTTATCACGTGTAAAGAGGACGGGTTTGTAAAAAGACCATTTTATACAAAATTAATTATCCTTCTACTAGCTTGGGAAAGACAGTTACTCAAAGCTTGCCCTCACAACAGAACATGGCCCAGGAGCCAGGAATGATCAGTTCAGCCACAGTCAAACTTTACAGGGGATTTCAATTATTCTTTCAAATCTAAGTACAGTTTTCAGAATTCCCTAACTCACTAACCCAGAAAGAATCAGCTCTAATTGCCCAAACAGGGCCCAAATTCCACTCGTAAGCATCAGTTCCCCTAGCACAGGTATACATCTCCACAGGCAGACACTGGAAATGCAGCAAGTCAAGTGCATCAGAGCACTGTTTGTCCCTGCTACACCAAGGCAAAGAGGGGCTTGTAGCTCTTCTTCCCAGAGTTCAGAGCATCACAGAACCTTTATTCCAAGGGAAGAAAAGAACCTGTTCTGTCTACCAGATCTATCACCCTGTCTTGGTCCCAAAGGCACATTGTGTTGCTCAGCATCTCTCTCACCCTCCAAAAACTAAGACCTCTCTTGGAAACGTTTGGCAGCTGAAAAGAATGGGACAACACACACCTCCTTGGCTTTTAAAAAAAGGAAAACACACTGAAAGTGTTTTGCATTATGGAATCTTAGATGCTTAAATATTTCCAGGTTCTCCTGCCAGCCTGGTCGGATTTCAGCCCAGTGAACACAACAGCTAGAAACTGGCAGTCAAACCACCCATTCCTCTTCCCTCCAATGTTCACCAATTAATTGTGACAATTTCTGAAGTTTGTGTAAAACCTGGTGGGGAAGGAGAGGTGCAAAGGAGTGTACCTCTTGCTTATCTTTGCTCTCCTCGGGCAGAAAAGAAATCCACAACCACTCACTGAATTTTGGTATTGCAGTTCTCATTTTGCTTTGCAAGTACAGATTCCTGCTCTGATTTATTAAAAGACTAAAAGGCAAACTTATTTCTAACTAGTCCATTGTGTAGATCAAGTGATGCAGAAACTCATTTCCCTTCTTTTAGAGGCTATCGGGGTCTCCAGAATCAAGATAACATTCAGATTTCGTGCCCACAAAAAGTAAATCCCAGAATTTATTACTGTCCCAGCTGTAACAGTCCTAAAGACAAATAATGAAGAAAATACAAGAATGTAATTTTAAGCCTCACACAACTACTGCTCTGTAGCTCTCCTTCTCTCTCTAAACTCATCCCCCCACCATAAACACAGCAGTAAAAACCCCAGCCTTGCAGGGCTGGAGAGGCACCGCTGTTGAAACGATTATTAAAACACCACATGGAACACTGAGCCAGTTGTGGCATCTGAGCAGAATCTGTCTTTGTTTACAGGCAGGCTGAATGGGTACAAAAAGCATAACAAAACAGCAAACCAAGATGGAGAGCTCTAGGTTCTTCAGAGGCTGGAGGATTTTTGTCTAAAATGAAAAGAAAAACCCCAGAAAATATTTTTAATTAAAAAAAAGCTAATAACCTTCAGATCTGGACAAATAAAACACAAAATTTATATATGTATCTATATACAAATAGAGAGAGAGAGTTTTGTGGCTTTAGTTTGTGTTTCATTAGAAAACTCAGCAAATTCTCAGACTAGGGCTGAAGACAGCATGGAAATAGAACACCCAAACAACAACATCAGCTTTGCCAGTACAGATTTCACAGGGGTGCTACCTCAATGTGAATGTCATTTCTCAATAAACGAATGACAATTTCATCATGTTAGAGAAGCACATCTGAATGAACCAGAGCACAGGCAGATCTTCCCTGTTACTTTGTTAGCCATAGGGGGGAAAAAAAAATTAAGGGATATCTGGAGGTTCTTCCTACTCTCACTCTCCCACATTTCTTCTCCACTCTCCCTCCCCTCCACCCTCCCATTCTTTCTACACTGACTAACATAAGAAAGATGCTGAAAAGAGACTTGACCATCACAGAAGGTGGAAAAGCCGAAGCCTTGAAACAAGGGTGATCATACAAACAAGATCACGACATTAATTCTGAAGTTGGGGAAGAAAAGAGGAAAACTTTTCAATGTATAGAGAAGCAGACAAACAAAAAGTATTTCTGTATATTACTGTACCAAACAGAAACTTTCTACTTATGAGTTTAATCCTAGTTCTTCTGGAGATATTTCACATTGTAAAGAGAAGACATCGCATAACATGTTCTCATTCATTCCCTTCAGCCCCCCTGGAAAAGGCAAAGCATTCAAATACCTATGGAATTAACCTACTGTCAGTGCATAAAGACAGCACATGCCTTCTCTGCTAGGTTTTCAATGGTCAGAGCAAACACAAGAACAAAGGACCCTGGCAAAGCAGGAGGACAGGGTGACATGTGAGACCCAATCCTAAGCATGTTTGTAGAGAAACCCAATCTTCTTGCCTGGCAACCTGCCCAGCACAGAGGCTGTCACCCTAGAGGTGTGACAGAGCACACCTTGGAAGCTAGGATAGCTTTTGGGATGAGATGTAAAGAAAAAAGTTGTATTTTTCTAATGCTGTGGTTTGAAATTTGAGAGCTTTTCTAAACAGATTTTTTTTTTCCAAATGCCCTAACTTCTAATAAAATTAGAAGCAGAGAGGATGTTCTTCAAGAAACAATCACCAAACAAGCTTACTTAATGCTCAAGTGCAGTCTCAAAAGTCATATTGGATTAGCTCCCTATTGATTCCTCTTTTGCCCTAAAAATCATTTACCTACTCAGTATAAAACAGCAGTGGGCAGAACACAATGCAAATGCAGATTCTGCATTTCCTTAGTCCCAGTTCCTTCCTGAAAAGGGCATAATTCTAAGTAAGTTTCTCACACATACTAATTCTAGGTCCTTTGCCCCAAGTGTCAAGCATAGGCTCACCTATCTCACTGCATTCACAATAGGCTGTTATATGTTAATTTAGCATGTTAAAAAACCCAGGAATTTTACTCATTTGAATTAATGCTGCTTCAAATTGTCAACAAGGCAGGCAATAAAAAACAAACAGCATTTTGAAGAGAACAGCACCAGGGCTTTGCAGTTAATGACAACATGAAAAACAGAAAGAGTGGTACTGAAAGAGGAGTATTCTACTCCAAAGCAAGCAGTGGCTTCGTGATATGATCTCAATGAAAGCCAAATGACAATTTAAGGAAAGAAGCTTGCTAGGCTTCATTTAAACAAATTCTATAAATATCCGTGGGTATGATGAAATTGTTAATAACCAACCCAAGGCATCTGTTCTGGCTTTGTGCAGTTACCTAGACTACATTTCTTGACACCACTGTTCTGTAATAACCTCCATCTGCTCTGCTGTGTCTGTCATTTCTTTTGCTGTAACATATTGTGACAGAGGCTTCATTTACCTAAACTTATCTTGGCAACTTGTACTTCATTAAAGAGAATCCTGCTAGCATCAGTTAAAGCTTTCTTATCTGGCTATGCATAGCTAAGCTTCATAAATCATTCTTTCACTTTCCATTTTGCAGCTTCTGGAAAGGTAACGTTATTGAATTCAGATCACTGGAATAGAGCAGTACTAAAATGTTTATTGACCAGCTTTTAGGCACCGAGCTCTGCTTTGAATGCAGACAGCAATATTAGCTAAAGCTTTTGAATTTAAAACGGATGTCACTGATGTGTTTTATACATCGCTGTAAATACTGTTTGATGGCAGGCCACTTTAGCAAGCTGCTACTAATCTAACAGAAACAAAATATTATTAGCATATATTTCTCCCTTCCTTATACTTCTCTTTAATCAAAGCATCTGCAAATAAAATATTATATATTCATAGATCTAAGGCCCCAATCACAGCTCAGCAGCTCAGACTGCATCCGACAGAGAAGGTGGCAGTGTGCAAAGGGACCTTCACCCACCGCTTCTGTTGCCCCCAGGTCAGCCTGGCATCCTGGCAGGACAGCACTTGGCGCAAGGCACAGGAGCTGAGGAAGCGCCAGATACTAGTGCAGTGGTTCCTGGTTTGTAACACGAGAGAATTACATGGGGTTTCTACCTCCACCCAGGCTCCTACGTAGGAATCATAGGACAGCCAGCAATATTTATCCTGTAGCCATTATTACCACATGATAAGAAGAGTTTGTTATTCGACTGGAAGCAATGCTGAGCCCAAGTACAAACGGAGAGCGCTGCTCCCTTCTGCATCAGACTCAGCAGAGCCCCACGCTGTGCGGGCTGATCAGTCCCATCACAGGTCTGAGGGATAACAGGGCAGGAGGAAAGGAACAGCGAAGAATTTATTTGCCAGACAAACAAAACTTAATCAGCATGGAATGACAAATTTAGATAAAATTCAGTCAATGGTTTTGAATGGCTATTTCCCACATGAAAACAATATCCAAACTGTTCATTTTGGCAACGTCAGAATACACTGGTTTAGCAGTTAAGATTAAACAGATGTAGTAACTCATAACAGTCTGGGAACTTCAGAGACGAGTAGGATGCTGATGGCCTGGATTCAGAACTCTTCTCTGATCCACAAAAACAACTTGAACTGACACATCACACCTTCTGTGTGTACACCACTGTGCTCCAGGGAGTCTGGAGACAGGACTCTCCTGTTCAGCATAGCCTAGTTTATTCCAAACTATGCATTTTGTAACCCAGAGGGACAAGAAAGGACAGGAAGGTCACTAAAGATACCCACCCAATCCATGAGCAACCTAGATTTAATTATCTTTCAGAGTTTATAAAAATGCAGTGGCTTAAGATGGACAGATTATCAATTCCTTGGAAGTTATGTAACCTCCAGTGATGAGGAAAGGACCTGTGCAGGCAATGAACTGCACTTCAGTGCAGCAGGGCAATGTCCTAAACCCTGAGCTATCTAAAGACAGTACTGAGAAGCCCCCTGGAGTAACTGCTTTTCCTTAAAGTGACTGAAATGCTGTCTCACAGAAGGGAGAAACAAGGGCATTGAAAGAAAGTCAGTCTTAAATTATAATGCAGCGAATGAAGAGGTGATAGACACTTGTATTCAGCCAGTAATAAAGTGCCTCTAATTCAGACTTGGCATATGTCACTGCAGCAATACTAGTCCTGTGTACCACCTTTCATTAACAGATCCCAAGCTCTTCAGAAATCGCAATACCCATTGGAAGGCGAATGTAATAATTTCCTTAAAATTAAATTAGAGTCAAATCCAGTCTAAAAAAACCAAGTCCTATTTACCACTGAGGTTACAGACATGTTCATAAATCTTTGTCCATAAATAAAAACTTCCCCAGAGTACCAGTAGCTGAAGAGCTGCTGAATTCACATGCCTTCATTTTCACAGCCTGAGAGCAATTGCCCATCAAAACATGTCTTCTCTCACACCTTATCTGCACAACTAGGGCATTACACTTTGGAAAATGGAGAAAGGAGTGGGAAGTTAGTGAGCAAAGATAGACTCACTTTGAAGATTTCCTCTTAACAGCTCAATACACAATTGATTCCAAATCTCTAGATGAACCTCAAGGGAACTGCTTCATTTGTAGCTCCTACAGACCAAATAACACCAGTCAATATATTCGTCTTCCTATACAGTGATAGCTTGTGAGGGTTATGTAATGTTCGTAAAAGACTTTGTGATCCTCAGGTGAAAGAGCCATGTAAGGGCAAAATGCTACTGTCTCTAATTACACAAGGGCTCATATTGTACTACTTTTTTAAAAACATGTAACCAAGAGCTTGAGGGTCTTCTTTTGTTAGACTTCTTGCCTTTAACAGGGATTCTAGTGTGTTATTACATGTCTACGTTGCTGACAACACTGATTTCGTTTTGCATGATAAAACCCCCCTGTGTCATTATCTAATCTATTTTTTTTTAGGACATTATTAATTTTATGAAGAAACAGATTATTCATAACACGACTTCTCATTTATCTGTTGGCCACAAGCAGTTAGTTATAATCATATTGTTACTACCACAGAGAATTTAATCACAATCTGTAGTCAGAGGATCACGCAGAGTATGACTACCCTGGCTGAAAAGAAACAGAGGAAAAATTAAAAAAGAAATCTGTTACTTCCCTGTCCTGCCCCCTCCCTGAAAGCAGGTAGGAGAAGTTACTACCTGCTACAGTTCTGGCCAAGGAGATCTGAATTCTGAGATGCTATTACAGTAAACAGCCAGTGGCATGGGAGAGGAATCGATGGGGACGGGGCTGGCAAAAAGAAACCAAATCGAGTGGTTAAAGATAGGTAGGAATATCAGACTAGGAACTGCTTTGGTATCATGTAGCAAACATTCACTGCCTTGAATGACCTATTTCACACCAGACACAGATCTGGCTGCACAAAGTTTGTGTTAATTTCTGCTCTCTTTGCAGCTCTGAAAACAATGAAAGGGAAAGCTTTCCTGCCTTGGCCAACACTTTCCCAAAAGCATCCCCTACCAGTATCACACCCCCAGCCAAGCAGGGCAGCTGGCTGCCTTCCAGAAGTCAAATTATTCTGTGTACTAGTTTCTGAAACAGCCCTCATTTCTGGTCAAAGCAAGAGTGTATGGATCCATCTCAGTGCTATGTACCAAGACAAACACTGTTTGTATTGGACATTCCTTCTGCTCCTGTAATTACTCCATGGAACAAGAGTTTTATTCACTGCCCTTTGTTTTTACGGCATTATAGTTGCTCCCCCCACCCCTTGGATACTTGATTATCTGCCTTAAACGCGTGCACTTTTCACACCTGTATGGAACATACCAGCTCCTGCTATTACAGTTTCTCCTGGCACATCCAACACATAATGCTTCATCTCTTGACAAATCTCTTCAGCGCAGCAAAACACATTAAAGAATAAAACCTTACTTGGCTTTTTCAATTGTCTTTACAAAATGTATCAGTAAAGCAATCACACGCTGCAGGGCAAATGGCAGCTGCATGAAATTAATACCTTAATTGAAGTTGTTCATACTTGAGAGGTCCCTTCTTTCCATGGAAAAGGGTTAAAAGCATTTAATGGCCTGGGTTAATAATAGTCAAGTTACTGAGTCAACTGAGTGATGAATTGAGAAGAATCATTAATGCTGGATAGAGTGCTTGGCTTGCTCGTTCCAAGGGAGAAAACTAAAAATGCCTTCCCATTAAAATACCAAGCAAATCTGAGTGATCTGTGCTTATGCAAATGTTTGATTGACACCTGTCTGCTGGGTCAGTATGATGAGTAAGACATTGGCTATTCTCAAACCTGTACAAAATTAGGGAGAAGACACTTCCTCAGTATACTGATAATCAAGGCAGAATCTTCAGGTAACATTTAATTTATTCTCAGGGATATTTAACAGCCTTCCTTTCAATAGTTTGGGTTTTTTTGGTTTTGTTGTTGTTGTTTTTAAATCCCGCAGTGATAAAGGAAACTTTTTAATCCACATTTATGCTTTAACACACATCTTTAGCAGAAACATCCACATTACCAAAGCTGAAATCACACACACAAAAAAAAAATCACGGGAATTTTTCCCCTTGCAAACAATTGCAGACAAAGGTATTTTCTCACTCACACAGAGGCACTGCTGTGAGCAAGGGGGAAGGGATGAGCAGAGGAGAAAAGTGTAAATGTGACGTATGGAGTGTCAGGCAAGAGGGGGCTCTGGAACACAGAGGGGTTCAGCTGGGAGCTATCTCTGAGAGGAGCAGCAGATGTAGAAAAATGCTACAGCTACAAACTCAGCATCGCTGCTGGTCTAGAAGTCAAAGCAACCTTATCGCTCAGATTCACTTATAAAGTCCACAAAAAAAATCACCTGATTTGGTCAAATGATATGGGATCCTTTTAGGTTAGATTTGCCCATTTTTTGGTTGGTTTTTTTTTTTTTTTCCAGAGAATTCAGGAATACCTTAGAGCAAAATTTTAGTATTTCACAGACTGCAGAGACTTGCTGGCCCAGCAGTGTAATATGTGATTTACACAGTGATCTTGAAATCTAGGACATGAGCTTGTTCATGGACTACTCTAGGGGGAAAGAAAGAAATAAAATGTTAATACTGAATTTTCAGCCTGAATTATTCCAGCAGATTCCACGTCAAAGAATGTGCAAATCTTTCACAGAAAGTAATTCTTGGAATAATCCAGAACATGGTGAAGGCAGAAGATCACAGTATGCTTAATGAAGTATTCAGGTACAATATTCAACTTTTTGCTCAAGAAACTTAAGCTCAAGTTAACAAACAAGCAAGATTATTTTTTTTCCAGAGATCTTAACAAGGTGTCTCCAGTACTACGTAATAGCACTGCTCAGCTTTGATTGTCACAGTAAATACAAGTCTCTTATTAGACAATGATTATTAAGTGCAGTGTGTGTGCAAGGACCAAGTTTGAAGGGACACACACAAAAGCACTGATAAGTTTTCAAACCAGAGCGTGCAGTGCCTCCTGCTCCCACCCAATGCCTGCAGGCTCTGTTTCACACAGACACTTGGAAAACCCAGTGAGAAGAGTCCACCATCTTTTCTATTACCCAATCAAGCTAAGTACTAAGGCAACTGCAACTTTTAGCTCCAGTAATCACTCTGAAACAACTGAAGGCCAAGCTGCACAACAGCTTTGCTGGCTCAGACAACGAGGCCTTGGACAGGCATTGGGTGTCCTTAACTTCTCCATTCACCAGCTGTGAAGTTATGTCCCTGCTGGAAAAAAACACTCAAGTGATGGCTCATTATTTATTGCAAGCCATAGAAACAAGCCCAGCTGGTCCAGCCTGAAGCAGGTTAAGAAAAACTACAAAATCTTTGTAGGTAGACCATAGAAGTGGCCAGTTCCACAGAGAGGGGATAAACTTAGATGTGGAGAACATTTTCCAGCTACCATGTGGCTGTGGGCCTCAATGAGCTGCAGAGATTAAACTGCCAATTGTCCCTCACAACTTTATCTGGAGAAGATACATCTGCATTTGAAACAAGTGATTACAAAAACACCACAAGGCAATCCTCCAGGTCCTGTACTCAATGCAGCCAGACCCAGGGCAAAGTGAACACCCATGGAGCAGAAGATTGCTGCCCCTACAGAATGAGCAGCAGCCCCCCCTCGTGCTGTACACAGAGCAGGCTCCAGCAGTTTCCCAGGTGACACCCAAGTGATGGGCATCACCCCCCTGCCTTCTTCCTCCCTTGGCAGGAGTCAACAGCAGCCCCAATGACTTAGAAGGTACAATCGCTAGAAAAGGAGGACTGTTGACAAAAGAGATACAAACAGGAGTATGGTTTCTGCTCTGAAGATGCTCAGAGAACTATGGGATTGCACAGCACGTTCACAGGAGGTCAGTGTAAATTACATGAGGCCTCCAGATGTTCTCCATGGGTCAGAGGGTCAGTCTTTTAAAGAATCAAGGAGCAAATTACATGTCCACTTGAATTTAATCCCAAAGCTGAACTCTATTAGTTATCCTGTGGTTATCAGGTTCTCTCCAGTCTTTTCTTCAAATCTGGAAGGAGAGTGAAGCTTTGGGCTGCATGGTTGGGAACTGAGAGGTGTGCAAGCAGAACCCACAGAGATGTACACACTAATAAAAAAGAAAATGCAAATTGGATACTACTATTTACCACAATTAATAATACAACACCAAATGGATAGACAGTGATGTCAAATGAAGACAGTTTGAAAAGAAAAGGGGAAAATATTTCTACACAGCACACAATTAACCAGTGGTGGTATTCCTGAAGGGATTATTAAGAACAAGAGCTGGGTAAGATTCAAAAAGGATTTAGACATTTATATGCATAATGAGAACATCCACAGCTACATTAGATAAGATTAAAAATAATATGCGAGATATAAACCTTGATGCCTCAATGAATAAGTCAGCTTCTTGCTGGCAGGCATTACAAAGAGTCTTTCCCAAGGGACAAACTGATCCAGAATTACCCCTTACAGGGCTTCCTTCACTTCCCCTTGAAGCAGCTGGTGCTGAGCAGTCAGGAAGCCAGAACAGACAGACATGCTTTGGCCATTCTGCATCTCAAGTGAAAATGAAAAAAGGTATTGTGATACAGTCCAATTAAGTATGTGTGATAGTGAGCTTGCAGAACTTGAAAAGGAGAATAAAGCTTTTTATGTCATAATTTCCTTTAACTGTCATTAACTGTAAGGCTTAAAGCAATCTAAGACGGTAGGTTTGGCTTTTACAGGAAACTATTTACGTACACCTCTCTTCAGAGCCATATTTGCTGGTCTCTGGGCTAAACTCTGACAGTAGCAAGCCCCTTGTAAAACACACAGGCAATCTCCTCATGTGCTGTGGGTGTTCCTGTCCAGTCAGTAACAGCATGCACTCAAATTGTGTTTTCTTGCAGCTTATCACTCACTAAAATGTGACACCAGTTCTCCTGATGTGTAAGAGGACAGGCTCTTGGCAGCACCACTCATATTCACCATACCTTTCCAGAAGGTCATGCTTTGCCAGGTTCCCTGGTAGACAGCCCTCCTTCCTTCCTTGCAATATGCAAATGCCCTCTCCCACCACATTATTTTCCCACCCCTCCCAACTCTTCATAAATACAAATCCTTTCAACCTTTCCCAGAAAGCAAAAATCTTTTTTCAACAGCTTTGTGGGAAAAGCTTCAGATAGAACCAAGATTCTAAAAGAATTTGGTATATTGTATTGTCACCTATGCTTAGGCTCGCAAAATGCTCAGACTCGACCCCAACACACCATACTGACATGAGAAGAGCTATCTGTGGAACAAGACATTCCACTACAACAGCCGAAAACCTCAAGCCTTATTCTCATTTAATCAAACAAATGACAAACAGATGATGCAAAAGGGGTTAACATGAAGAAGGGTTGCAGCACCTGTTTGAAGGGCCATTTCTGAATTCTCTCCTAGGACCATCTGATGTCAAATGGAAGCACAGTTCTCAGAGCACAGGCTGAATCCCCCACTGATTATGTTTTCCAGATAGAAATAAATTGACACACAGCTATCGATAAGAGAGGGGAAATTTTACCTCCAGCTATCATGCCAGACCCCAACTGAAAAGAAACCATCCTTTACTACCTGTCCAGAAAAGTCAATGTTTGAATGCTACTGAATTTGAATGCTGATATCCACACACACAATATCCACTCAGATACTGTCTGAATACATGTATTTATATTTCCACCATATGCCAAAGACATCTAATTTGAAGGCGGAGAGAAAAAACCTATTTATTTCTTTTATAAGAATTTGGCACGCATGCAAAAGTTGAAACGCTTTCCTTTTATAGATCACACTGCAAATTAATGTAAATAATTCAACACGAAGATTGTTCACTGTGCTGAAAATGACTGGCATTTTTCAAGAGCATAAAGAGAACTGCTTGACTAAGGAGATCAGCAAACGATACAAAGGCAAAACGACTTAGCAACTTGCAGTGGAATCTCTCAGACTACACAGATTGCCTCACATTTTAAAGTGTACAGTATGTCAGAGGTTAACACACAGTGTGCGGCACAGATTTTGAGGATCTGTTGTTTGCACTTTAAACAAAATGGATTGCTAAGAACTTCAGTGGTTGAACATGTACCAGACCATATTGCCTGGATTGCACTATCGGGCATCAGAGCTGTTCCCATCACCACCCCCACCGTGGAAAGTTAGCAGCTTAAAACAAAGCAAACACCTCCCCTGACAGCTCAAGGTCACTGCTAGAGACTGCTCTTGCTGACTGTATCTGTGGCCACAGTTAGGTGGCAATGTGGTAACTACAGGTGCTGGATGTAACCAGTCACTGGTGCAGATCACCAACTCCAAGGGAGCCAAGGAGTTTAAAGTCCAAAATAAGATCTCAGATTATTTCTATCTTAAGGAATCTAAGATTTCTTGTGTCCTCCTTTATCTCACACTATAATACAAGAATTCACATGAAAGCAAAAAATCCCAATACCCTCCCATTAGATTAAGAGCTGATCAGGCCAGAATTATTTTTCTATTTGGTCAGACCTGGACAACCACACGTGACTTTCAGGAACACGCTATGGATTTGTCTATATTTCAATAGGAGCATAAAAGATATTTCCCTCTATCAGCACTTAGGAGGTTCCATTAACCCCAGGCTGTAAAATACCCATAGCATATATGGGTACAGCATACAGTCAGATGGGCTCCACGGATGGGCTTCTGTAGCAGCTGTCTTTTACATTTCTCTGAACTAACAGAGCTGCTGTTACAGCTAAAATTGCTAATAAAAATGTAGCACACCTCTCAGAGATCTTATACATCAACCACTACGGTCCAAACAGCCTGGCATGCTGGATGTTCTCAGTCCCTAAATGAATCCAGATTCAAAGTTTACAGCAAGCCGCTGTATTTATAATTGATGACAATACTAATTACAGAATACAGGCACACACACCATCTCCATCTCCCTTTGAAGGAGTTAAATATGAATATATAGCCACAAGTTGTTGCATGAATGTATCCTTAACATATTCTTTTTAACGCAGAGGGTTTAAAATTCTCATTAACAATAATTGGATTTAGAAGCAGGAATTCCAGGAAGGATGGGTTGTCTCATTAGATATTAACTAGAAATACTGTAAAATATTCTGTTTATGCATTGTTAGAATTCTGGAGTCTTTTTTTCCATCTTTCAAATTAACACCTCTATGAATAAGTCATTTAGAGCTAAATGAAAACTCCTGCAATTCTAGAAACCATGTGTGTACTTGTAAGCTCCCCCAAGGATGCAGCCTTCCTGCTGAACTGCAGAGTTACAAGCAAGCAGCTCTCCAGCACCTGCCTACCCTCCTGCACAGGAAACGAATCCCCACCAGCCTGTGGAGCCAGGAATTACAGCCGTGTCACGTCCCCCCAAAATTCCCACCCTGCTGGGGTCACAGGATGCTGGGGGAGCTCCGCTTCCCGAGGTGCAAGGGCCTGAGTGTGTTGGCACTTCACCACTACACCCAGCACCACATCCTGCCCCTCCGTGCAAGGGAACAAGAATAAGCAGATAGAGTTTAGGTTTCACAATAGAGAAGTTTTCTTTCAGGTGACAATCTCTTGCCAGAGTCGCCCCGAAGTGGGTGACAGATCCAGCAGAAATCTGCTCCTGCTCAAAGGCTGATCTTTCTGAGTCTCAGAAAGCACATTTCATTATACTGGATATGTGAGGATAACATCTTCATTAGTGGCTTGTGCCTGTCTCCTAAAGGCAATCAAACCATTTCCACGGACTCCAAGGAAACAGGGCTATGCTCATTCCAAACGTGTTTACAAACCACAGTCCTCAAGATACCCCAAATATCACACAAAAAGGGAGAGGGAACACACACAGATTTGGCTAAGATTCACAAAGGGCTTCTTTAACTCTTCTGCTTTAATAATTATTGTCTGATACAGTTATGAAAGGTGACACTTCCAGCTGCCTCTCCCAGCTAAGAGATGGCACATGGTCATTTGTTTAAAAATCAACCAAAAAACTGCATTCTTACATGGATGTTTGTTGTGAATTCATTGTTTAGCAGTAAAAACAAAGAGAGCCTCACAGGATGCTTCACTAATTGAAGCCAATGCAACTCTACCTAGGAAGACAAAGTTAGTTCAAACTAAACAACGGTGTAGTTAAGACAAAGCACCTGCATCAGTTCTCATTCCCTGGTAAACCCGTGGGCCTCTCACACAGCAGTCCTCACTTCAGAGAGGCTATAATTAGCATGGCTCCAAAAGAAATCTTTTTCTATAGTATGGGAATCATCTTGCAGAAAACAAGGTAACTGACAGAGGCTCTTAACAAAAGTAACAGTTGCGTACAAAATGTTGCCACAAAGAACTTAAAAACAAACAAACACAGCAGGAAAAGCCCAACCAAACCTATACTAGAAAGCAGCATCCTCTCCCAGCCATTTCCCTGCTTGATTGGTCAGAACTGACAGGGTGATTTATCATCTGCACTTCAGCTGGTCGGGCTAAACCTTGCCAAAAGGCTGCAGGACTGCAAAGGACACTACTCCCACCCTCCTCTTCCTTCCATCAGCCCACTGACAGTTCAGAAAAGCCAGGGAGGATATTCCCAAAGCTGCAACTTCACCCCACAGCATTACAACAAACCTTTTCAAAATGTTCTTACTCCTTTATGGAAGAACCAAACCTCTACAAAAACACTACATTCTTAACATTTTAATCTAATTTTCTTCAGGATTTTAAGGAACTTTGTGTGTAGGGTAAAAAAAACCAAACCCACCATGTTATGGTAAAATAAACCCACAACATTCAAGAATAGAGACACACACACACACAAAAGAACAATGAGTTCTGGGAGCTTCCTGCTCTTCCCAGCAATGATAAACCTTCCCCTAGACTCTACACTTTGCACTTAAGATTTTATTGCCACCGCAGGGTCTTGCTGCCCTTAGCCCCAGCAGACACATTCTCAGGACAGTCTGGCTGGATTTACCAACAGAATCCACGTTTGCAGGACATCTCTGTCCATAACCATCTCTCCTGTACATCTCCATCACAGTTTCAGCAAAAACACCTTCTCATCCATGAAAGCACTGGAGGGACAACACTCTCATCATCTTTCCCAGTTTTATAGCTGACCACGTTTGCATGAAGACAAAAGATCTTTGAAGAGGTCCTGATACTTACTCCCCACTTAAACTGACAGTGCTCTACTCTTTCTAACATAACAGTGATGTTTTGAAAGAACATTCACATGTCATCAATATTTAGAAATAGAGATGGAAACAATATACAGAAAACACATGTAGCATATATAATAAAACATTGCACCCTAACATTTCCCCCAGACAACCTGCCTCTGCTCTTGGTAACACTTAACAGTCCAAACATCTTAATAAAGCTCCACAGTCATTTCTAATAAATAGCAGGCTCTGCACTACTGACATACCAAAGGCTTCTGACTTTGGCCAGTGATTCAATCACACAAGGAAACTATGTTCATGAAGAGACACAAACATGTATACCAAAAATAAACTAATTATATTGCTTGTAATTGCAGGTACTTATATTAAAGGTTATGTCATTATTCGCTATTATTTACACACCAGAAGTCTGAAGTGTGTAATTTTCTACCTTCTCAGTAGCCCAACTTGCACTCTTAATAAGGCATTGTGTTGTCCGTTACAGAAAATGCACCAGCTAAAAAATACTTTACAATTATACACTGATAGTCTCCAGGAACTATGACCAACTCTGCATTTTTTCCTGCATAAAATAGCCACAATAAGATGTGTGGTGATGCACGTATACAGTGTCACATTGATATTCCACCATTAAGTCGTCAAGAAACAAAAGTAGTGTAATACTGGACCTCAAATTGTGCTAGAAGAGTCATATTAATTCAGATTTTTCACTCAGAATTCCTCTGTCTTATGCTCTGTACACAGTACCTAATGAAACAAGCCGAGAGTTTGCTTGTGGATTCTAGGAAATAACCTTACCACAGCAGCTCTCACGTGCTCACCTGCCTACCAAAACTTATACACACACACAAGCTTGTATTTCACTCTTTATTATCTACAATAAACAGTAGCTTAACCAAGCTGGTCTTACTCTGTGCTATCAGCCTGAGGAAATTGAGAAAAACATTAGAGTCATCATTTTGTATAAATAAGTGATAATATTCACCTTTTTAGCACCTCAAACACTCACTTCTCTTTATTCACATTTACCATAACCACTTCTAAATTCTCCTACATCTCTAATGCAGTTATTATCATAATAATTCTCAGGAGTTAGTCCTAAGTATTCTCTCTATGAAGCAACATCAGAGCTACTTGTTGGTTTTTCAGGTCTCTGGATTTTGGTCTCCTGAGGAGATTCTGCACCGAGTTGTCTGTGGTTCTTATTAATACCCATTTGCTGGGCGGCATTCCAGCATGCTTCTGATCAAAAGCACAGATCTCCACCCCATACCTCCATACAGGTTGGTTTGCACTCACTCCAGTGATGTCATCCTCAGATCCACAATCTCAGTTTTATTTCTACTACCTGAAGAACAGAATATTCCAGATCTGAACTAAGTTTTAGCATTCCCAAATCTCAGTGGCAACACAAAGCCACAGTATTCCAAGTTGTAAGTGATGTTAACAAGCCAGGGAAAACACAAAACACGTGAACAAAAAACCAACCAACCAAGCAAAAAACCCAACAAACCAGCCCGACATTCTGTTTCAAACTTGATTATTTTTTTTATCACACCCCCCTCCCCAGTACTGTAGCAGCAAAAGCTTATTCATTTCAGAGACTGACTACACCAACCATGGAATGGTTTTGCTTTCTTCCCTTCCACTCCCCCCTCCAAAAGGGGCTGGTTCTAATTCAGTACAAATGGGTTCACATTTGATTTTTCATGTAACTGTTTTTGTAACTGTAGAAGTGTTTCAGTATTTTTTTAAACATTCCCTACTAAAAGCTACTTAAAATCCTAAGTGTGTGCATGTTTATCTCTAAAATGAGAAAATACATGAAAAACTAATAAAACCAGGTAAGTGAAACGTTTAAAAACCATGCAACTGAGATGGCTTTTCCTAAAGCCCATTTTTAGAATTGTGAAATTTTAATCCCCATTCTAGAAAAGAAAATTTCATGAAAGGCTTTTCAGAATGCCCATCATTGGCCACCTTTAAAGTATATATCACCAAGTCACCTGAAAAGCAACCCATGGCATGGCCACTCATCCCAGACTCAGCTAAGATTACCCAGCTAAGAACACACCTGCTAGCCAGTTTGTCCTGCCAGCCTAAGCAAAATATTGATACCAGAATCTTAAGAAATCTTTTGGTTTCCAGTTCATACTTGCACTTCGGAGGAGCTAATTAGTTTACAATGTTATGCAAAAGAAGACAGCCCCTGGGTTTGGGTACACATCAAAAACTGTACTGAACATTTGTACAATTCTGTAAAAACCCTGCTTCCTTGTGACACCCATCATCATCTTTTTCAGACAGCAGGAGATACTGAAAAGTCTGTTGTTACCATACATTTCCCACAGAAGTGAAGCCTCCTTATCCCCCTAAGACATTACCAGTGTTTGCATATTTTACTGAGGGCTGAACAGTGTCACTAAGACACAGCCTGGACCAGCGTGTTTCTTCAGTGGAGCATTCCACTGGAATGACTGCAAATTAGACAGAGGCAATTCCATCCTGCTTCCCTGTTGCTGGAGACAGAAAGTAATTAGCTGCTGGCCTCTACCAGCAGCAAATCATTAACCCCTCCTGCCCCTAAACATTCGCTCAGCTGTGCTGGCCACTGAATTGCAAAAACCAGAAATACATCTCTGTCCATCTTCTGCTTTGTCTGCTCCAGAGAATCAGACATGTGCTGGCCTCAGGCTGGGAAGTCTTCTTCAGAGGACTGGGCAACATTTGGATTTGCTCAGACCGATACCCAAATCACAGCCCAGCCCTCAGGGATTGCCAAAGCTTCCCGGAGCTGCAGGAAGAGCAAAGCTGCCTGCAACACATGCTGCAGCTCCTGTACAGCACTGCACCGGGACAAGTCAGCAGATACAAAGAAGGGTAGGAAGCCAGAGCAGGATCTGGCTTTTGTCACCACTGTCTTGGGTTATCTCCATTAGACATCACTCAGGTAGACCAGGTTACATTAAACCCTGGTTTGCACTGCCCCTAACAAAGGCAGTGCCATTTAACCTAGACTGCAGGAAGCCTAACTTCGAGAAGTATTTCAGCAAAGTAAGTACTTCTTTCAATACTCTTATTACAGGTACTTGGAAGATCTGTTGTAAGAGCAATTTTTCTTCCCAGGTATCAGCCTAGCAGCACAGCAGACCAAAGGCATCTGTCTAACTCAATGGAGCAAACATAAAAATGTAGGCTTTTTACAAACGCTTATAAGAAATTATGTCTGCTCATTTGAAAGATGGAGTCATTGCATCGGCATTACACAGCCTGTGCATTAGATCAGACAGCAAATGAGATATTGATAGAACTATTTTGAACTGTCAATAAGCTTTCTAATGATGGATAGCTTTGAACTAACTCTGGTAATATCAGCGTCTGCGCTTGGAAACTAGAAACTGTAATGCAATATTCTCCTTGTGCAATTTGTAGGCTTAACTCAAACGTGGGCTCACGTAAAGGGATCTGCATGGGTATTTCATTCTTCATAGCAGAAGGGGAGAGTGACAGCAAGGTTTACTTGCTTTAATTTCTCCATCTAAATCCAACCAAAGCAGTGTCTCGGCAGATAAGAGCAGGGAGGAGATAGTGATGGAAGAAGCCAAGTTAAATCACTGAGCAAAAGACTGAACTGAGGAGACAGAACTCCTCCACAAACAGTGGCCTTAACACACCTCACAGGTTAGTCCCACACACTTCAGCAGAAGTCCAAACACAGTACATTACTGGACACTCCAAGTAAGGAACCAAAGTTCTCTCTTAGAATACTGATGTAGCGTAGTCAAAGAGAAAAAGTCACCATTAAGAAGGCAAAAAAGGAGCAGAGGAGAAAACAAACCCACAACTTTTAGAAGTGGTATCAAACAAGTATTAATGAAGACCTAAAGCAGCTAGATTTTCAAAGACCTCACGCTCTGTATTCTCCCAGTATAAGCTTCTTTCACCTCAAAAGGAATCCAGTAAAAAGCCAACAGTAAAAGTATTCCTTACACTTGTAAAAAAATTCAATTTGAAGGGGAACGAAGAAGGAATTTTAATTTCCTAACCTCCATCTAATGATGACTGAAATTAATGACAGCATATTTACCTTGAGTAAGCTGTCAAGCTGATGGTAACGCTCTGAGCAAGCTAGAAACCCTGTTTGAATTGCAGTTACTCACATACAGTAGTTTTTACTCGGTTATCAACAAAGCTCCCCTTTAATTTCATCCCAAATTGAAGAGGGGAAGAAGGGGAAAGAAGCAGACTGGGAGTCTTTCCTTACCATTTATCAACAAGCATTTCCCCTTGAAATCTACTGAAGTTAACGCGATTATTCACAAGGTATTGGCTCACTCAAGAGGTTTACAACCCAGCTACACGTGAAGTAAGACACAAAAGACATTAAGATTCTCTGCAGCGGAGAGCAGGCCCATAAGGATGGCTTGATCCAATTAACTGTGAAGAGTTGAAAACCCGAGTTGCATCAGACTGCGAGTACTGACACGACTCCGGCCGTCGCTACGATCAGCAATGTTTCAGGGCACCCAGGCTCATCCTCCTGCTGCACCTGACACGGATGCATCCTTGTTCCCTCCTACACAACACAGAGCATAAAGGAGCCTGCACCACCAGGGGTTCTCTTTAGAA
Organism: Actenoides lindsayi; assembly: GCA_025331215.1. Taxonomy (NCBI): domain Eukaryota; kingdom Metazoa; phylum Chordata; class Aves; order Coraciiformes; family Alcedinidae; genus Actenoides; species Actenoides lindsayi. The sequence continues at coordinate 61,082 of WTSP01002849.1, forward strand.
AGCCAGCTAGCAGAGACAGCCCTCCTTTCACTCGCTTGGTACTTTGCCAGCGCCAGGCTGCAGTCATCTGTAACGCTGCACTGGGGTGCTGCTGACACGCAACACCAGGATCCACACCCAAACCACATCCAAGCCAGCACTTGTAGATTTAGCGTCATAAGCTACTTAACCAACCCAAAATGCATCTTCCACCCACTAGTACCTGCCCCAAGGAGGCGGTGTCCTTCTCTACCGTGGCACTTCAGGCGGGTTTCAGATCCTCTTGCTGTCACTCACCCCTTCCCTCTCTGCCTTTTCCTAAACACCTGAACGGTGGTGTAGGGGTGATCATCTCTAACGCAGCCTTCCTGGTGGCCAGACAGAGTCTCCATTTTTAATCTATACTCCTCACACACATGCAGAAAGGTGCTTGAAATTTTAACTCACTACAGCAGCCTAGTGACAAGGTGTTCCAGAGGCAGAGAACTGGTCACACATACTATGTAGCAGCGAGAGAAACACACTACATGTGGATAAAGTCATTTAAGAGAAACTGAGGACAGTAAAGGTTTTGAAATCTAATGTATGCTCTGCTGTTTACTTCTATTATGCTGACTCCTTCATTTAATGGAAACTTAATGAACAAGCAGGCACTGCAGCCTATTAAGGAATCACGTCCTAAGCGAGGAGATAAAAATAACATTCTTCAAACCTTCCTTTAACACCTGCATACCATAATAGCAACAACAGGGGACTGTGACAGACTCTGAAATTAAGTAAAGAACAAAACTGGCACAGTGGAAACCAAACAGAAATCTACTCAAATGGCCATGTATCAGTTTTCAGATCAAGAGGCAGAAATAGTTTTGAGTAAATCTTTGGCTGTTATGAACAATTTAAGGCATCCACACTCTGAGCTGAGCTGACTCATTGTATAAAAGCCTGGCTTTTTCCCTTCAATGAAAAGCTGCCCTTCTGTACCTTGTACTAGTCTTGAATTTTGTTTTTAACTAAACGAGACAGCATAGAAATGAATTATTTGGAAAGTGCAGGGAAAAAACCATACAGTCTATTATCCCTCAGGCTTATAATGACTTATCCTTCCCCAAAGGATACTTGGTGTGCATCTAAATCTGCATTTAGAATGTATGCCACCTAGTGGGAGCAAAAATTTGATCAAAATGCTAAAATAAGATCTGCCAAAAACTTTAGCCTGGCACACTGTGAGCTGGAGGCAACTTAGCCCACAAGTGTTGAACCACAGTGTTTAGAAACCAAGGCCTCCAAAGGAAAGCAGTTCTGCTTGTCCATTATCTCCTCCCTACTGCAGAACATGAGTTAGTCAAGACTTGCGTATGAAAAGCTACTGATTGATGGCACTGTGCACAATAACTACACTGGAAAGGCAACTGGCTGTAGAGGGACTTCATCATCTCAGGGTAGGTCTAATTCTAGCGCTGCAGCTCAGTACAACCTATTGTACCTTTGCCCAGCTTGAGCTTTGGGAGGAAAAAGCAAGTGCAGCAGTTTGGCCGAGCTGCAGCCGCTACAGAAGGCGTGCCCGTCCAGAAGAGGAGAGTCCTGCATGTATGTGAGCACGAAGGGAGGGGCACATCTGCTCCGAGGCATCTCCCAGGCCTCATTTCAGCTTCATTTGGCACGTTAGACACAGACTGAGAAGAGGGATCTCCTTGCTCTAAGGTTTACCATCAGACTTGAAGGGAAATAAGTCTGCTTAGCTTCACAACAGATAAGCAAAACACTTCTATTTCACAATATAAATTTCACAGAACAGATCTATAAAACCCACTAACAAAAGATGCAAGTGTGTCAAAGACCATATGAATTCAAGGAGGACAGAAAAGAAACTCAATTACTAAACACTCAAGGCTACTGCCAGCCTAGCAAGCCTCCTGAACAAAAACACCAGCAAGGCTGAAAGCATGAAGCATCCTTGCCCTACTCTTGCTCTTGACAGTAACTTTTAGAAGGGATGCGACTGCAGTCAGAAATTCTTGTTTTATGTCAGAGCAAAATTACTTGCGTTTCCAAGCTCTAATTATTCAAGAGCAATACAGAAATACAAACATCTTGCTCAGTAGAGTTCAAACAGGCAGTGGTCTCATAGACGTAACAAACACACTAGAATATTATTTACAATTAACGATACAAGGCAATGCGCTGTAATCTCATTACCCAGCCCTCGAGCAACAATAAACTTCTGCAAAGACAGGAAGTGCCACTACACAACCTTCACTTCAAACCTAATCAGCTGAGACGGCTAGCACAGGCAGGGCAAGCGACATCCAGGAGAGGACAAGCACGAGAAGCCAGGAAAAGCCTCAGCCCTCCACACCACAGCCGCCTGCTCGCTCTGCCGGGGACAGGCCACGAAGCACAGCCCTCGGGGAGGAAACGAGGCAAGAGATCTTGAGGCCAACGGCCTTTCCTCAGGAGAGCAAGGCCACGGGGAGCTCCTCTCCAGGCCTGGCCAGAGGCCTCTCTGGGCAGGCGTAGGGGGGGGAAGAAGGGGCTTACACCCCACGGCACAGCCCCCACGCGAACACGCGCCCACGCTTCGAAACGCTCGAATACAAGAGAAAACGCCCCAACACTTACCGCGAGCGCAAGCGGCAAAGAGAGAGGTGAAGAGTTCATTTCCGCCCGCCTCTTCTCCCTCCTTCCCTGACAGGAACAAGAAGCCGGTTCTAGCTGACGACTTCCCCTGGAGCACCGCGTCCTGCGCTCCGCCGGGTAACACTTTTCACTGCCGCGGAACCCCCGGCAACCCCCTTCCCGAAGGCCGCTTTGTAGCAACCCGGCGGGTTTTAACCACAGGACCCACACCTGGAGCGGCGCGGGAGAGGCCGCGTCGAAGGCCCCAAGATGGCGGCGGTGGCGCCGCGCTCCTCACCCCGCCTGACGGGTTCCGCAGCGCGCGCGCCGGCTCTGGCCGCTTCTCGCGGCTCCCGCCCCTCCTGGGACCCTCCTGGGGACTTCCCGGCGGCTCCCGCCGCCCCTCCTCTCGCCTCCGTGAGCGGGCAGCTTCCCGCGGCGGATGGCCTGGTAGAGAGGGAGGTGCAGGCCTCGCCCCACAGGGGTTCCGGAGGCGGCGGCGGCGGCGGCACCTTCGCGCCGGCGAGCAAGGGGCTGAGGCGAGGCCTCCCCGGCAGCGTGTGCCCAGCCCCGCAGGCGCTTGCGAGCAGGGGTGGCTGCTGCTCTTCCCTTCGCTGCTCCCGGCTGCCTCGAGCGCTTTATTTTTCCCAGTTCCGTGGAAGTACCGCGGGCCCGGCAGGTGTTACTGGGCGCCTCAACTAGAGGGGTGTTTTAGAGGATTCGCGGTCCCTTTTAATTAAAAGTCAAGGCTGTTGGCGCTGTGATTTGTCCTCTTCTCTCAAGGGAAAACTTCAGAAGTATTTCTGCTTAGGCTTTGAGTGCTGGAGAGGATGGCAAAGAAAGGACAAGGCCTTTATGCTCCTCAAGAACGACTGCTGCTTTCAGCAGAACATCTTCACGCAATCGTATCTGAAACACCTTTGTGGCTGGCAGCACACGTTCACTTACGAGTGCTGTTTCGGTCTGTTCTTTGTGCGACTTCAAATGTTCTTCACGTCAGGTTTGGAGAGACAGATGACGCAGTTTTGTCATTCACTCTGGTGGATTATTTTTTTTTGCACATGAACTCTGATGAATAGGAAGCAGTTCACAGTGCATCTGCATCCCGTCCATTTATTACACTCTCCAGAATTTGGTCACAATTCTTTTGCCCAGCTCCATTCTTGGGCCTCAGGGATAAGAGTCAGTAAACCAAAGCAACGGACTATTTCCATGATTTTGGGGCAGCTAAAGACAAGTGAATGGATATGTTCACTCAGGATCAGTGCAGGGAGTAGAAGACATCCTCAGCTGTTCTTGGGAAGAAAGCAGACTTTTCACAAGCAAAGCTGAAAGGTAGGTAGAAACTCTGTGTTTAGGTGGTCTGACTTTCAGTAGTGCTGAACATTCCTTGGATTATGGATTATGGATTAATACTCAGGCTGCTGATCCAAGTAGTAAAACATGAATTTTGGCACCACATTTTTAGGCCTTGTCATTCTAAAATATGATCTGTAGAGCTGGAGAGACAAAGGTGCAGGGGAAATTAGAAAAACACTCGTAGCCATAGAAGGAAGCTTCGAGGCTGTTTGTGCTACTGTGTCGAGTTTACCAGGGCCCAGGGTGTTTTAGAGGAGGCATTGACATCTTCTGCAAGTACTGTGAGAGGACATGCTATCAAATCATCATGTGTTTTTTACAGAGGAACGTTTGTGAGAAAAAAGAGGCTTTGTGAGAGCGTGCCTTTGGCTAGCAAGCCAGTCTAATGAGAAGTTGGGGACAAAAGAGTGCCTTTTGCTGCTTCTCTCACACACATGGTACCCTCTTGTCCTCTGGACTTGCTCTAGGGCTTGTCTGACCCACAGCAAGCTAGTTTTTGGAACCTAATGAGTAGAAAACTAGTCATTTTCTGTGGGTTTCCAGTTTGGTTCCTAGAGCTGGTTACTGCTCAGTCGAAGAAATGCTGAAGGGAAGGAGGATGAAGGGAGCAGAACTTCCCATTTGTACAACTGGCTGGCTGGCTTAGTTTGAAAATGAAACCTTCATACCACAGGAAAAAGAAATGGTTGATCCAAGGACCTGGACACTTAGCTGGTACAAGTTGCTAAAAACCTGTGGGAACTCACTGGTTTTTATCCGTGTGGTTTGAAACCTCTTGCATTTCAGTTCTAGTTGATCTACTTCCAAGGCAGTGTATGGAAAACAGGGGAAGAGCATTGCTAAAAATCATGTATTAAAGAATATGACGTCAGTTTATGTTAACAAAATCATTTCTGGGTGTGCATGGTGCCCTTACAACCCGGGCACTGGCCCGAAATGATGCTGTTGTCTTGCATTTGTTGCTGAACTAGACAATAAAGCAAGATTACATTTTGAAAGTAAAACCCTACTGCTGCTTGTTAGCTCCTCCCATTCTTTTCCAGCCTCCAAGGTTTTCATGTAACTTAAACCTCAGACTTACTAAATTTTCAGAAGTTGGTAAGACTGCTTTGCTAAATGCATTTGTTTTAGGTAGCCTTCTGTGACCCGTTGTTCACGCGTCTCCTTTTGCTGAACATTATTTTATGAAGAAGAAAAGTAACACCAGTGTAGCTGGTCACAGTATAACTAGCAAGAAAAAGTTTCTCCACTGTGACTGGTTTGGATCTGGGGTGGTTTATGACAACAAGTAAAAAAAGTGCGTGAGAGAAGTTTGGCCCGAGTCAAATTGTAAGAAAAATAATGGCCCATCAAGTGAATAGACATGAACAACTAATCTGTTTTCGGCCCTTCTGATGTCTTAACAATATAGTTTTCTTCTTTTCCTGGAGAAGTTATTTTGAAATCTGGAGATAAGTTGGAGACACAAAGTTGATACAGAATGTGTGTCTGCACTGAATTCACAAGATGCCTTTTTAGACACAACGTTGCCCTTTTTGTACTGAAGACTGCAATAGTGTCACGAAGTGGACAACAGGGCCAAGATCAAATTGAAGAGCAGAAAACCAAGTGGGTTTAAAACTGATAAAGCACTAGACCTCTAGGGGTTAGCTACGTATGCCATATTAAAAGTATTTTGCAACAAATAGACATTATGTTACAGTTCCTCTGGCTTTATTAGCTTCATCCTTAAAAAAAGACTGCTAGTCCTTTTATTCTACAGTGACTACTTCAAAAATTAGAGGTGTGGCACCTTTTTAGAATATTTATTTATTGTCATTAAGGAAATTTCATGAGGAAACTCAATTTCTGCTTTGCTGTGCCACAGATTTTCAAAGCTGTATAGATGGAAGTTCACATCAATGATGCCAAGAAGGCACTCGGTGCTGCCAGCTCCCCATAAATTCAACAACAGCAGGAAGGGCTGTCCCACAGCACCTAGCCACTTCAAGGCTTGAGGCCGTAGGCACTGTTGGTATTTACACCCAGAGAATGCTGCAGACACAAACACGGGGATGTAAAATTGGAGGTCCTTTGTGTCTTTTGTTCTAAAGCATGTTCCTGTTCAGATATGCCATTCTTCTCTCACCCAGTGCCTTCACCAGTGCCGGGGAGTGTGTAATGATGCTATTCATACAGCCTCCCTAACAGCCAGATCAATGATACTTGTCCCCTGGATGGTTTCCTGGGCTGCTGCTTAAAGCTAATTTTGATGGTATTACTTGAAAACACACATTCAGCTTTTGGGTTCCTCTTATTGATTTTTGTTTTTCTCGATGTGATGCTTGTTTCACCCTAATATGTAAGTGTTTCTTTAAAGTGGATCCCTAATGAGGTAGTTTGGGCTGTGTGCCTTACCTCTCTCTGCACACTATTAGTGCCGGGCTCCCAAGGGCAGGTTGTGCAGTGAACTGCAATAATGAGGTTGATGGTTCATAAAAGGGCTGATGTGACAAATTACTGACCTGTTTTGGAGATTAAATAACCGTACCTTGGCCAAGGTCTGCATATGAGCTTTTTACTCAGCATAATAGTTGTAGTTGCAAGTAGGGTAGTTGCCCTGTTGAGTCTTCCACACGCCAACCTGATTGGAAAAAAAAGGGTTGAGAAATATAATTACTGATGGGATTAGTTGTGCTGCTCTCAAGACAAAACACATTATTGTGTGATTTCGGCTCTGTACTGGGTTAAATGTTACCCAGCTTCTCACAATCCTGGAGCTCTTCAGATAATGCAGATGTCGCCCTTTCGCTCCATTACAACAGCTGTGGCCTTTGGTTAAGCTGCAGCAGCATCTATCTGCTTATCATCAGCTCTTCTCAGAAGCACTCTCTCTCATCAGACACCCTAGTTTCTCTCAGTAAGTGGGACCTATGTTGTGTTCTCTGATTTTGCTTTTGGTGAGAATACAGCCATACCTCTTGATTCTGGTTCATCTCGAGCATTCCGGGCCGCTAGTGACAAGGAATTGTCTTTGTCACCCGTGGGACATTTGTAGAGGTGGGTTTCAATATTGGTCCATCAGCTGGTTTGTGGAGGTAGCCAACAGAAACAACATCCACTGTGTAATTTATTTCACTGCTATTTTTGCTGTTATTTTTTTTAAGCTTCCCATTTTTTGCTTGGGATGGGTGTGCTTTTCTAGGCAAAAAAAGGGCTCTGTGATGCAGTGTGTATTGACATGTGCTCCACGGTAATGTATGGTTCTGGGCAGGAAGCACAAAAGCTGTTGCCATACACTTAAAAGCCTGATGATAATGCTTAATTTGTCATTTTATTTTTGGAATGTTCAGCAAATTGAGCTTCATTGTCCTCCTGATGAGGCCAACAGAGAGTTTGCATTGATAGTCTTTCCTCATTAGCACTGACACTCTGGGTTGTGCTACCTTTCATCTTTCCCCATAGCTGTTGCTTAGGGTTTTTTTGCTACAAGGACTCTCAAACATTTAAATGAGCACAACTGGCTGTTGTCCTCTCCCTGCAGTGGGGTTGTCATTTCTGTCCCTGTTGCTGTCTCACGTGCATACATTTCCTTGAGGAAAAAATGAATTCTCTGAAGTATCTTGCAGGATTGTCTGTGCTTTTGTGATGTATGTAATGATGTGCAGCAGCATTTTGGAAAGGCTAGAGTGATGATCAGAAGTTGAATCCTTGCTGGCTGGCTGCTTCCCGTGTCACCAGCACAGCTGGCAGGAGGAGGTCACACTCCCTCCTGCAATGACACACATCACTCTCTGTAAACAGGAGGATGGCTTTTGCAGACCTTATCTCCTGTCAGGCGCCAAGAAATAACTGAGGCTTTTTTGCAGTGTTGTGTAGGGCAAGAATATCAGCACCAGCCTGGAGGTATCACTGCAAACTGCTGTGCAGATGTTGTGGCAATAGAATAGAATTTGTCCTGAAAATGTCATATATAAAGAAGTGCTTTAACTTCCTCAGTACTTTTCACCTCCTCTGTATGCTTTAAACGTACCTCTACTACTTAAAGTAATTATTAATTTATTTATTTAAAAAAAAACCAACCAACCCCTAAAGGCAATTTGACTTATTTGGGAAGTACAGGCTTCTGTACTTCCCAAGACTCTGCAGACAGTACTTGCTGGTCCTTGTGATGATTTGAGTAGGTTTACTTAACATGGAAGTCAAGGCCCATAGTCAAAAAGCTGAGCTTCACCATTTCTGGAATTTTACATATGAATTTGTCTGTGCCCAGAAAAAGAATTCTTGTGCTGTAAAGAATCACCCTTAAATGCCAGTAATATGAAGCTGGCTTTTGGATTACCAGGCACTTCCAATTTTGATAGCCTTCCTCCAAAGTCCCAACACCATTCTCCTTTATTTTTGTTTATATCAGCTCACAATTCATGCTCACAACAACAAAACTCTTCAGAGTACATTCTGACTCCAGATGAATGTAGTCCACTCGTGAGAAATGCTTATGAACATAAATTATCATTATTTGGTTTTAATAGCCAAGTGATCAAGAACGATTTACTCATCTTCTAGGTCTGAAATGGTATTAAAGCCTCTTTCTTCCCAAATGAGTGTTGTGGAATTCTGTTTCTCAGTCAAGGTTTAAGGGCAGCTGATATCACTGTGTCAAACAGCTTGAGTCTCCAGACCATTGTGTATTCTGCTTACAGATGCGTCAAGGCAAAGCCACCTCGTCAACAGCCCTGCTTGGAGCAGGGCCTTCCTGTTGCAGAACAGGTATTAACCAGTATTGCAGCATCTGTTGAAGAGCTGCAGAGATCATCTTTGCTTTGCGGGGAGGTTCCACGTTGCTGGGGTGCAGCAGCATGGTCTGTTAGGCAGAGGTTTAACGGACCCGTGTCGCTAACAAAATCTTTACCCACCTTTATGGGTAAGTCATGATGAGAAACCCCCTGGCATTTAGTGACACGTTGATTGGAGGTATGTGTGCTGATAATGTCATAGCTGAGTTAAGGGATCAGCAGAAAGAACTTGTCAATCAACAATTCAAAACTAGTATTGCTTTGATTCAGCCTGCTACGCCACGTTCGTGTTGCGTTAACAAGAGTGGCTCCTCTTCCAATAGGAGTAATTGTGCCAAGACTGGTGAATGGCATTCTGTGAATAAATACTGGGTAGCTGTCAGTCAGAGACTCTGCTACTGCCACTTAAACATCTGAACAGATCTGATGGAAGTAATTTTTTTTTTTAATGACATAAAATTTCTTCTTACATTACAAGTTCTAGTAAATGGGAGAAGCTCTGAATGGTTTAGCCTCCCACTGACTTGTCTGGGCTCTAGGCTGATAATCAGGTTCCTTGCTTCTGATTCTAAAGACATAACAAGAAGGTTTTGGTAATGCAAATGATAAATATACATAGTTCAAGCAGGAATTTTACAGGACCAAATGCCTTGAGGAATTGCCCACATTACTGGTGTTGCTGTTTCACATTAAGTGCCAGCTGTGAGGTGGTTGTTACACAAGGTAGAAATAAAATACTGGGTTTAGCCCAGTAAAAAGCTGGGAAAAATCTTGTGATCTTCATGAGGATTTTAGTGAGACTTCTGACATTAATACCAAAGAAAGGCAGACCTTCCTGTGTAGTTAATCCTGCCGCTCTTCTGCAGCTCTTTTTAGTACTTGTACCTTCCAAATGGGACCAAAACAGCTCTTGGCTCTACACATAGCAGGTATTCTCACGCCAAATGCCTTAAGGTTCTGGCCCACCTCACCCACCCTTCCCCAGGACCCTTTCCTCAGCAAAGTATCGTGCAACACTAATTCGAGAGGTGTTTCTATAGCTGAAATGGTGTTTGTGATCTGTGGAGTCAGCAGCACCCTGCAGATAGCTCTTCACCCTGATAGTTCAGACCCTAAACCTAATTATTTTAGATACAGCGAATTTACACCCGTGCTTTAACCTCCCAGCTGACACTCAGCAGCAGCGTTGGGGCTGACAGGGACGATGGTATTTCTGGACTTCGTGCAATTAAGCCAAAGTGGGCGGCAGAGCGGTTGAAAGCCAACTGATGTCTGCTGCACCAAGGCACGGGAGGGCTCAGAGGTGCTGCTGGAGCAGAACATTCTGTGTTTATCTCCTACAGAAAACAGGCTCTCATGTCCCTTTGATTTTTAAACCAGTCTGCTCCATCTGGCACACTTCATGCTTCCAAATAAGGTTCAGCTCTCTGTTGCCTGCATGAGGAAGAATGGAAGAAGGATCCTTAGATGGAACTTGAAACTAAGGTTCCTGTACAAGATGACAAGTTTTCCCAGATGGAATTTTGCCTTAAATGTGATGCCTGCGTTTAGGGGAATATAGAAATTCTATCACCCAACTACATTTAAATGTTCTTTTCACAGATTAGTGCAAATATTTGCCAGGGAATACACACTTCAGGGTGTTCTCGGAAAAGAATAGTGGTGTCATGACTGGGGAGGCTGAAGAATTTTCATTAAGCTAATAACTTCTGTGATTTTTAGCATGATAGAAGTACCATAACAGAGGAAAGCCACAGATATAGATTAGTTAGGAAAAGCAATACAGCCGTGGGAGACACTGAGAACAACCAGCATGCAGCAGAAGATTAGAAGTTGCTAAAAGCAAGTTTTCCATTCTCCTACAAATTTCTATTACTTGCGATTGGGTTTCTGGTATGTCTGCTTGTCCCTCTCTGAAGGGATGGGGAGAGAAAATACTATTGTCAATGAAAACATATAATTGATTTAATGACTTATTTTCTGTTATTTGCTATCCCAATCTTTTTGTTTACCTTGTATTTAGCTACTGATGAAAATGAAGTAGGTGTTTTTAGTGGTGCTCCAGATGAATTCCAAGTCATTCTTTCCACACTTAAGGAAGATTTACAATCACTAATTATCTATTCAGTATACACAGTGCTTTTGTCAGAGAATGACAGGACTCACTGTGTTATAGCTCTCCTTTTGACATTCTCTCGGTGTTTTTTTTTAAGCTTTAGCAACCTAAATATTCTGCTGTCTGCAAGTGCTGCCACTTGCATTCTGTTGCTAAATAGTGAATGTGCAGATTCCATTGTGACAGTCTTCAAATGAGGCATCTAGTTTCCAAAACAGACACAGCATAACACTTTCTTTTCCAGTTTATTATGCTACTGTACTTCTTTGCATGGGCAAGAAATGCCCTCCCAACAAATGACACGGGATCTAATGATGATGATCTGTTGTCAGCGCTTGAGAAGAGTAGATGATTGTTGACAAATCAGGGCAAATGTGTGTTTTTGGAAGTTCTAGCTGTGCAGAAGTTCTCAGGGGAGAACAAAAGGGGTGTGGGGGGGAGTATGGTCAGGCTTTGGCACTGAGGTGCTGTGCCATAAATCTTAAACAGGACCTTTTTAGTGACTTTCTGAAACAAGACACTATGAACTGAATAAATGATTTGACAAATGCATGAAAACTATAAAACGGGCTTTAAAATTGTTTAGTAACTCTATCCTGGAGCTGATTAAAATATATCCTTCCTAATCCTCCCCCCATTGTGCATCAGCCCTAAATGACTGTGAAGAGCTGGCCTCGTTCCTCAGAAGATTCAGAGTTCAAATCTCAAAGTGCCACGATCTGTTAGATCTTGGGAAAAAGCAGTTCAGCTGGCAAGGATGGAAACAGGGATGTTTATCCCCAGTCTCAGATACTTGGTGAAATTTAGTTTTGGATTGAAATCTAATATTTGGTAGGAAGTCTTGCTTATCATTTTCCTGAGTGTAGAATGTGTAACAAACATCATAAACTCAATCACAGTTGGCCTGTTGTACCTCAGTCAAACTTCAGAGTTTGCTCTTTGAAGAACATATGCCAACCAGCTATATTTCAGCTACACCTCACACTGGTCAGTAGCCCACAACCTTTTTCTTACACCAGTAATCTGGTACATTTTCAAAGCCACGTCATTGTCAAGGTGCTAATAACCCTCTGATTTAGTCACACAGCTTTCAGTGTGTGTATTTCTTCACTGCTGCTCTGAGCTACAGGGTTTTCCTATCAAGGTAAAATGCATTAAACTAGCTCATAATTCTTCTGTCTGCTTTGTGTTGCTTGAGAGGCTTTAAAGAGCTATAATCCATTTGCCAGACGAATAAAGAACAGCCATGACCCTGCATCACGGACAGTGAAGAATTCACTAGTGAAATCTCTGTGCATATATGTAACTCCTCCTATTACACAACTGCAGAAACATCAGGGTCCTTGAAATGATATTGTATGCTGAACAAAGGAGAAATATAAAAGATAACAATGGATATTGTGCTTTGCTGAAGTGAAATCACCTATCTAGTCTTGAATTGAGTGTGACAGCAAATGAAACTTGCTGGTAAAAATCCATTCGGATTCACAGGTGCTGTGTCTTTCGCCCTGCTCCTAATTTATGTTTCAAATTGCAAGGTCATACACTGTGGGATTATTTCACAGGAAAAACACTTTACGCAGGCAGTTTCCAAGTGGAGATCAACACTGTAGGTGTGTTTGGACGAGGAGAAGAGAGCTACCAATCCGTGTGTTTGGCCACAGTTTCTAAAAATACGGACGTTGGAAAGGCATTGCTGGTAAAAGCAGCTCGCTGAAATTAAGGCTAATTGGGATTGCTTTATGGTCAGCCTGCAAAAATGCTGGCAGAGAAGAAAGAATAACTCTGAGGCTGTGTCTTCCTCCATGTGACACATCATAAAATAAAGAAAAGCTCAAACCAGCTACGCAAAAGCTGTATTTCTAGAGAGCAGCTGTCCTACACATGTAGACTTTTATCCTATCTCAATTACCTACATTACCCTTTGTAATGGCCATCAAAGGCTGATTCTACAGCCAGAAGAAGCTCTTTCTCTATACTTAATATCATGTAATACACCCATGATTTATTAGGGAATTAGGTGGCAAAATCAGCTCTGTGTCACAATGAAATTCTCCTATTTTAGGGGAATGCCATTGCATTGTTCTGCCAGAGAAATAGCTGATAAAGAGGCCTAGGATGTGACAGATTATTAATCACCTTTTCTTAGAGTAGAAACTACTACTTGCCAAGTGTAGTAATCTTTTTTTTAATGTGTTATTATTTTCTCTCTCTTTTGTCTGTCATGTAAACCTGATAAAACACAGGGGGGTTTGGGTTTGCCCCCCAGTGAAAGGCACTTGACACATAATCACCATACAACCCGAACAGGTCTGAAGTTTTACACAGTGAAAGGCTTCTCAGAACTGTGCACGGTACTCAGAAAAGGGCCACAAAGCAGAAAAAAGCCAATGAAACGATTGAGATGCCCACTGCTTTAGGCTGACCTCAGAGGTTCAGTATTGCCTTCTCCCTTCACCCCTTTCAGGTTGCTTATAAACTTTTACACTTCTTTTGTAATTCTCTTTTCTATTTTCTTTCAGATGTTCTAGGTTTTTAAAGCTCTTACTTGAGAAGCTGTCTAGTTAGCAGTCGGGTTCGTTGGTGGGAGTGCACCAGGAAGGCACACACTTGCCTGTTAACAAATAGTCAGCAAGGATTTCCTACCATCACAAATCAAAACAAGGGGAACTGGTCTGTCGGTCAAGTGCAGCATTCTGTTTGTCTTGCAAAGCTCCATGGAACCACAGTGGTGGTTCCTCCAGGCAGATGCTTAGCTGTGGAGCAGGCAGCTCAGCTTTGTGCATTCACTGTCTGACTGGCATAGCTGGGATTGACAGTTTAAAGAAAATTGTTGAGAGAAACAGCAATTTTGTGACCTCTCCTTATAATGGGTAATAAAGTTTTAAAATTATAAGCCTAGGACCTACTGGGGCTTTTCCTTGGGTTTATTATACTACAGCAGTGAATCTGTCCATCTCTTCAGCTGCAGAACATCGACCCTAGACTTTCTCTTACTTTCCCTCTCTCTTTGTTTCTTTCTTTGGCAAAGGATATTTTTTTTCTTTAGGAGTTCATTTACCTATTTACGTAACTCTTTCTTTTTGTATGTTTGAAGAAAGTATATACCTTAGGTTTCATAACATTTTTAGTAACGCATCCTTTTTTCCAACCTTTTAACCATATTTTCTGCCCTGAGCTGCTACTCTCCCTCTTTTGATAAGGTCTCACTGCCCATCTAATGCCTTCTTATTGCTCAGTGTCTGTTTTCATGACCTGGATAATATGTGTGGCTTTCATAAAGAGGAAATATTTCACACTGTAACAAGTCTTTCCAAGTGACCACAGCTTTCATTCAAAATGTGAAGAAAACATCCTCAGGAAAGTTACAGTTTTAAATCTCTTGGTAGATTTTCCTGTTGACAGGTACCCACGAAATAAAAACCCTGTGTTCAAATGCCCGTGTTCAAAGTGTGTGGAAGACCAGGACCATTAAAAGCTATCTTTATTTGCCAGTATTCACTGGTGTTTCATGAATACAATTTTAAGCAATAAAACTTTTAACTGTCGTTGTCTGGGTAGTGTGCTTTCAAACTGGATGGTTCCCAGATAAGGAAGGCTAAAACAGAATAATTTCTTCCAGGAAAGCTGACCTATCAGCCAGTGACACAGTAGTAGAAGACTGTAGTTATTCTGATGTGGTTATTTGTAATCCCTATTGTACTGATTTCGTTCCTTGCAGACTGTCTACCAGTTCCAGTGTTTTGTTTGTTTAACAATGTTTTGGTTTACATGTTTGGATTTAACTGTGTTATGTTCTGAACTGACCAGTATTTCCTACAGGGAATTAGTTTTCATATGCCCTGTTTTAGCATCCACTCACTCGAGATGTAGCTGCAGTTTAGATGGAAGAACATCTCCTGTTAACTGAAATACGAAAGAAATTTCGGTACCAACTTCAATTGTCATTCACCCCAGATGCTTAATAGAAGCACCCAGCAGAGCTCTCGTAACATATTTACTGAAAAAACCCAACACATGTTAATCTCCTGTTTTAGGATTTGTTTGCAGCATTTGCTATCAATGCACATCAGTTTCTGCAGCTGAGATTAGCTATCTCTTCTGGATTATCCAGCCTTGCATGAATCATAGTTCTTTCAGGGGAACCAGCTTGTTGCAGTTAAGCCTCTTTATCTTTAATGCAACATTCATGAGTGCTGGGGTTCTACAGGATCCCGTTTTGGGACCCATACTGGTTTGCAATTAGATATTTCCCTTAGGCAGTATCAGATTGGTCTCATTGTTTCCAGTATCTCATACAGAGAATCTTCAGATTTGCCTTTTTCTATTCTATCCTAAACTGAATGCTAATGAGACAGGGAAGTTACTAATTGTTCCATCTCTAGGTCTTTGCACTCCTCACTCATTGCTTCTATAAATAGAAGTTCTGTTTTCCCTGTTGCCAAGGCTTGTAGCCTTGGTGATAAAAGAAGAAAAGGGGGAAAATTGTGTCCCTGAAAACCAGGAAAGATCTCCTCCTCCTAGGTGAGGGCAGGCAGTTCTGAAGGAGCTGAGCTCTTGTTTCACTCGAGTCCTTACAGTGGAACAGATAGGATTGGTATTAATACAAATAGTGAAGACTGAAGTCAAAGTCAGCGTGCAGTGGAAAAGATGAGCAGATACTATGGCCCATCCAAGGAACCACGGTGGGCAGTAGGATACCTTTGCAGCTAGACAGGCTGTCAGTTTAAAGCAGCGTTGCTCGCTTAGGCCATTGTGTCAGATCTGTGGTCTCAGAGGCAAGGAGTGGAGACATAAATGCAGAGGGGCAGGTGGCAGTGCAGTCCTACATAGTGCAGCTTGACTGTGATGTGGAGCTGTTGACTGTGAGCTGGAGAGCCTTGGAATTGATAGTTACACTTGAGGAAGGATGGAGAGCCACTGGAGAGGGCCCAATGCAGAGCAAGGAGATTGCTGGAACAAAAGGAGACTTACAATGCACTGAGCATTCATCTAGTTCAGCATCTTGTCCCTACCATTAACAGGCAGTGGGTATTTAGGGAAAGAGTGTTAAAAATAGGTATAGAACAAAATGCCTATTGAGATATTTCCCAGCTTTTACTAAGCTGGAATTTGGGGAATTCCTGCATTCAAAGGTGTGATTCAAACTATCATTCCTTTTAGTTGCCATTTGGTTTAAGTGTTGAATGTAGCTTAATTACTTTTTAAGCCATTTATAGTATTTTTACCTGCCATGTCTCAGGTTATGCTGATATGTCAGTGGATGTCTTTAAGAACAGGTTAGACAACTCTCTGGAGTAATCCTTGGCCAAATGGGAGAACTGCTTTATCTTTTTGTGTTGGTTTTCTCCATAGTTTCTACAACCTCGTGAAAGTGTTCTCATCCCAGGAAACAAATCCCTGCTCCCCACATCCTCTCTCACATGAAGTCAGTTTAATTGCTGCCTGTTTCCCCTGCTGTTCCTTTCACTGATACCACAGCAGTCTGGACAAGGCAGATCCTAAACCTTGTCTTACAGACCTACAGTTCATGAAGAGGACATATTCCTTTGATCAGACACTGCCAGAACTGTGTAATTTTGCCATTTTGTTCGTTGCCAGCTAACTCAGGTTGTGCAGCAAGAGCAGGCCTGCAGATTGAACTGCTGTTAACTCTTGGGAAAGATTCCTAGAATTATGCATGAAGGATGAACTTGTTAGCTCGTTAGAGAAAAAGTCTGTTAAGCAGTAGCCAAGAGCCATGGGTTTATAGAAGTAGATCTTGTCAGAAGCATGTGATAGAATTAATCAAGGAGCAAGTTGGACAAAGAAATTAGAGACTGGGGATGGTGCAGATCTGATTGACTTAGATCTGAGCGAGGCTTTGATAAAGTTTCACAGAAGAAGTTGATATGCAAATTCAAGGATATTAGAGTCAATGAGAGGATGATGAAATGGATGGAAAACTGGCTGAATAAATGGGCACAAACTGACTCAGACAATAGGAACAACTAAAGGTCCCCGAATTCATTTATTTGCCACTTGAAAAACTTCTCCAGGCTTTATTCAGATGCTGACTTGCACTTAGCATATGTCCACTGTTGCAAAGAAGCCAGCTGGGGAAATGCACTGATGCAATATACTTCTACATCTGAGGGAATCTGCTACTTCTCCCCATGGGAAAGAGAGAAAAGGATATAAACAAACTCAGGTCTTGGAAGAACCATGCTGAATCCTCTTTTACTGGTTTAGAAAAGGGGTGGGTGTGTGCATATATATATATATATATATACACATACATATGTGCCTAAAGCCTTTCTGATCTGTACTGGTGAATGAGTATGCTCATTCTAACAGAGCTAGTATACATAAAACTAATTTCCATTCATCCACAGAAGTGGGGACATGACAAGATATACCCAGAGATTTTTTTATCCAACCTTTTGTTGTTCTTTGGACACCTCTGAACTGGTTCACCAAAACCTTTTGCTTGTGATGAGGAAGCATTGCTCTGCATTCTGGGAGCTGTAAAACATCATGCTCTGTATTAGAACAGCATGCTAGAGAATGAGAAATACTGCGATTGCTAGGGACAAGGGATACAGTCTGTCCTCAGGCAGTGGCAGAGAAACATGTTAAAATCTGCCTGGGATTGTTATTTATTTTATTGTTTTTTAATTTCCCATTCTTCGGTCTAATTCCATTATCCACATCATCTGTACGTCACGTGCTCAGAACATAAACAGGAGTGCTTTAAAACCAGCTCTGCGCTGAGGAAAGGTGGATGCCCCGTGAATCCCAAGGTGGAACTGGGAAGAAGACCGGAGCAGCTCTTCGGGACAGCAGCGTGGTGCGCGTGCATCTCCTGTGTCCTTCATCCTGCACAAAGAGCCTGCAGGCCCCGTCCTCTGAATCACCCAGACCCTCTCTGTTCGGCTGCAGTATGCAACGATCTGTCTCCCAGTGCAGTTCCACGGAGGCTTTCGTTCAGCGTGACTTTATTTTCCTTTTGTTTGCTTGGTTGGTTGCTTTTTGCCCCAGATCAAGAGAAAGGCGGTGTCTTTAACCATCCAGGAGGCTTGTACCAAGCACTCAGAATTCTGCACCGCAGCTGGGTGTGTTACACCGCAGCAAGAGCGTTACAAATACAGTAGTGCCGTGTTGCTTACGTCCTGCTGTCTTCAATTGGATAGCAGAGTGTCTGCAAATACCCTTTTGATGCTCTGGGGGTGTCCTGACAAGCCTGAACCATCTCGTGGTCATTTCCAATTTTACTGAAATAAATCACTGGAGAAATAGAAAGCACAAGAAAATGCTACATCTTTAGTTTGAAAAGCTTTTTGAATGCAAAATTGTATTATTTCTTCTACTTCTACTTGAGCTGATGATTTGAATTTATTAGATGATCCATTTTTATTGCTTTTATTCAGTTGCCCGAGTAGTATAACAAGGGGACTGCAGAACTTCTAAGCTAAGGAAATGGTTAATGTTGGTAGAGAAATGAGTACTTGCTCTGCTAGATACATTCTACTTAGAAGACTTGTTCATGCTGAGTCTGTGATCCTTAGGTCACCACTCTGTTCCAGCAATATGCTAATCAATGCCTTTCCAAACAACAAACTCATGGTTATTTTTCTCCAGTGGGGAAAGTAGAAAATCCTATAAAGCTGGTATTGATTTTAGGCACTGGGTTTAGAAGCAGCTTTCTGAGTCCTGAGCAACGTATTGGCTGAGTTCAGTAGCGGGGGCCTGGGGAGAGAAGGGTTTTGTCCTTTTGGGTAGAAGGCACCACAAGGGACACAGACCAGATTTGACCAGTCACACAAAGCCATTAGGGCGCTGGTCCTGTAAAGAGCCTGAGTGATTCTTTGGAAAGATGGCGAGAGTAGTAGCTCCACTATGTATTAACTGCTTTCTCCCCAATATGTCATCTGTCAGAAACAAAACAAACAGCATCTATTTTGAGAAAAGGGAGGTGTTCAAGCTGTCATGAAGCCTTTGCCTTCTTTTTCTTTTTTTTTCTTTTATTTATTTATTTATTTATTTATTTTCATCTTGTGGTTCAAAAGGGAAAAGACAAGGTGTCTGGCATAGCCCAGGATACCTTCACTTGCAGAGCTTTGTTCCGTGTCCAGCCTGCTGTCTGCACATTTGCATAAGTGCACACAGTTTCCCCTTCACCCTGCTTCACACGTGTGTGCTCAGAGTGCTAAGGAAGCAATTTAAAGGCTTAAAGATAAGCTTTTAATGCCATTTTTATGTCGGTTTCTGGCTGCCACTCAACAAGATTTTGGTTCTTCCCAGCATACCTACCAGGCCAGGTAACATTTTAAATGGTGCTAGATGTCTGTGGTTAACCTCTGAACCCAACCTCCCAGTCAGCTACTGGCCTTAATTTCATCCTTACAAGCGTTTATTTTCGGTTTATTCTGTTTGGTAAGAGGGGCTATTTTTATCCCCAACCTGTATGTGGGTGTGCTGTTACCTTGTGAGTTCTGGGTTCAGCAACAGTTTCAAAGACTTTCTCTTCATTGCCTTTTATTTTCTGACTATTTTCCATTGTTTTGCTGCTGAGGAGTTAACTGTTGAGTTTCCAGTGGAAGTGGCTGAGAAATCTGTCACTGCTCTTAAGCTGAAATGGAAGAATCTTTCAAACAGCCATGCAGAATAAACACTTCTTCCTTTGAGGTTCCTTGAATTAAACCCATACAGGATACTCCATTTCTGTGCTCAGTTCTATACTTTATTTCTGTGTTACAGGGATCAGATTAATTGCCTGTGCTTTGTACTACTACCTGAGTAATTAGCATTCCTAAAGGATATGTAAGGGGTGATGGACACTGATGAGCAGGGATTTTCTCACAGAGCTAAACGGATCTGGCCAGTGCTGTCTCATGCAGAGATGGACCACAAGCCCTAGCATCTCAGGGTATAAGGATTTACACAGAACTTGGGAAAGCTGTTAGCAAGTCAAACTCTGTCTAAAAAGATCACAAAATGGATGTTCCCTTACCTGTACTACAACCCATGTTGCTAAGTGTCAGTTGGACAAGATTTAATTAGTAACAATCACAGCTTGATAAAGGCAAAGATATTGAAGAGCTTTAAAAGCCACTTGATCTATCTCAAGGCAGAAGTACACTTGCAATTTAATATTAGTCATGTAGTTAATAATGACTAATTTTACCTTCCTAATGGTGGTGGTGTTCTTACTTTGCATACGAGGAAACAGCAGCAAAAGCAAGGAAAGCTTTTCAAAGTCAACTAACCATTCATGCAGCTACAAAAAAACACTGTCTTAGGATTTTTCTCACTCAAGCTTACCCATTTTTAATAATGCTTATCTGAAATAAGTGGCTCAAAAGTTGGTTGTAGTTGGTTTTCCTAAAATTCAGTTCCAAAATCCCAGGTGTTAACACTAAAGAGTCTGTGGTATAGGATTATATAAAGAGATATGTTTAAAAAATACTGAAAACCTACACATAACATGGGGTTTTCTGATGTTATTCATGATTGGTTTGTGACAGCAGCCTGCATAGACTGAAGTGACAATGTGGATTTGCATTTTCTTTCCTCTCTCAAGGCCTTTCTTGAAAATGGGATTTATTATCCCAGAATTTCTAGTGATAAATGAAATGCTAATAAACAGAAAAATCTGAATACCTTCTAAGTCATACTTTTCTGTTTAGAAGGATTTGGAGAGTAGCTCTAGTGAGTTGGCAGTAAATGTCCACAGCGTTAGGCTGAAGGTTGCTTGTACAACATCTAGCTCAGATCAGTAGCTACTGCAATACCTGACTGGCATCTCAGCTGGTACAAACTGGTGGCCTTGGTGGACCTGATGGACAGGTGTCTGCTGATGTCAGAATAGTTTTAAAGACTTTAATAAGAGTTAGGAGTAAGAACTATATTGCCAGTATGGAAGATTAAAGTATAGAAAACAGAACAGTCACACAGTACTTAGGTTAATGCGGTAAAAATGTGTTCTGTTTCCCTAAGAGCAATTCAGTTACGTTCACAGAGGAGATTTTAAAGGCTTGAATCATAAGCTTTAGTTTAAGCTGTAGACCCTCATAAGAGGTGTCACACAAAGTGTATGTTTGGAATCAATTTTCCACTGAATTGTGTGTATTAACCAAGAAGCCAAGGACTGAAGTGGCCCAGAGATTAGAAATGTCCGGCTGATTTGTCCGAAAGGGCAGAGAAACCTTGGCCGTAAAGCACATAAAAGTTACTGCTGCATGGCATGGGATGTAGCCAAACCTTCTTCTCCTGCAAAGGCATAAAGTTCGTTTTCTATCATGATGTTAAAATTCTACAAAGTCTGCACTTGTACAGAAGTTTGTCCATAAGCTGAACATTTTGGGGGCCCCCTTCGGTGTTACTCGGTGTGAACCATTCTGCTGCGTAAGTGGAACTACTCCCATTGGGGGCATTAAAGACTCTGAAGAATTTTTTTGCAAGACTGCAACCTTGGGCAACATTTTCTGCTCAAAACAAGTTTGGTCCTTTTCTCCTTTGATGTCTGCTCGTTACTACTGTCTGTAATTTAAATGTCACATAAGCTGCATCTCCAAAACCAATCTTGATCTATCATTAACTAACAGGTGTTATTAGTAACTGCTCTGCATTTAACAGAGCCCTATGACTAAAGGCCTTTTTTTCATCTAATAATGTCAAAGCAAATGCATAGCTTTAAGTTATATTCCAACATGTCATTTTTTTATTTTTTTTTTAAAGCTTCTTTTCTGATATTTAACATTTTTAACTGCCCACACACCGAAATGGAAGCAGGAACACAGAAATCTCTGCCAGGGATGGTTTCAGAATTTGACCTATACCGAGGCAGGGAGTGTAATAGTTTGGTGTGGATTTTTTTTTTTTAATAAAACCTTCCTCAAATTCACTTAGGCTTGGATGAGACAGTTAAATACAGCTATTGATTTACGGAATTACTTCTTTGTCATGTGCAATAGGATTCTTAATAATAATAGTGTCTCTTTTCTGTTGCATTCATTCTTTGGAAGCAACTAGGTCTACTGAATAGCTCATTATGAGCTCGTTGCATATTAAGTTTTAGCAGCCAGTTATGCATGGCCATGAGTTCTCCTCTTTTAGAGCTAATATCAGAATAAATTCTACTGGGAAACAGGTTCCTGTCAGTGGATGTTGTTTGAGTTTGGATACCTAGTGAATATTTCGCTACACCTACTACATAAACCAGAAAACTTGTCCTGTAGAATTTGGACTTTCCTGTGCCAAGGGGCCTCTCCATCACATCTGATCCTGTTTTGTCATTTCTCAGGCACACTGTAGCTGTGCTATGGATTTCCTCTTTGTCATTCTGGAAGGATTTTTAATAGAACAGACCGTGTACAGCCATCAGCAATAATTATGAAAGCAAAACTTGATCACTACTGATACTAATTAGACCATCTGATAATTAATGGCTCTAGCACACCTTCCACAGTTTAAAATAGCAATTATTTTACCAGAGACTAGCACCTCAGCTGTTATCTCTCAAGTTACAACTGTGCATGGCAATAAGATGTTAAAAATAAAGCACCTTGTGGCTATGAAATGAACTGAAACAAGCCTTCTTTCTGGAGATGATGGGCTTTTTTTCCCAGGCATAAAGAATAAATTACATTTTATAATCCAGTGGCATTATGACTTGTGTAAAAGGCCCAATCCTGCCAGCATTTACTAACTGCTACCCTAGTTGTTTCTAGTCATTTGGTTTTACTTCTTTGTTGGAACTTGAACTTGCAAAGTTACCTGTTTTCTGCTAATACCAGTAAATCCATTCACAAATTGCTTATTGGAAATGCTTGTTTGAGTTTGCACGCTGGACTGTCAAGGACAACACCCCTCTGAAGTGCCAAATGTCTGGTTGCCTTTTCTTGGATCCAAATTGTGCCTTATGCCACCCCACACTGATAACTAAGTGTCTCCTGTTCACTCCAAGTTGGAGTACAGTGTTTAATCTTTGCCATCTCCTCTCTCCTTGAAGATACTGGGCCAGTGTTCAAGAGCAGGGTCTGTGTAGCCCCATCTGAAGATAACAACTAGCCAAGCATGCTTTGTTCTCCTGAAAGCTGGTATCACAAATAGCCACAACTGCTCTGTTCCTCGCAGGCAGTAGATTTGCAGGTGTTCACAAGCAGCCCAGCTTTTCTCTTCCCCAGTGCTGTTCCCCACCCTGGGAGCAGCAGCAGACTAGCTGTACCATTTGCAAATGTAAGCTCTCAGTAAAGGGACTGGTATTTTAATACAGTATATATGTACACATTTGGAGTCTTTCACCTTGAAAGGAAGCAGTTGTGGTGGAGGAAAGAGAAAAAAAAAAAGCACTTTAACCTTAGTCCATACCAGCTCAGTGTAAAATAGCTTGGACACAGATCCAGGTTATTCTGACGGAGGACTGGAGCTGCATTGCTTAAAAGCAAGGCCTTGTAGCTGGAGCATCTGAACATGGAACTGTAGAAATACAAGTTACAGGAGTTTACTTTTATCTGGGGAATACAGGTGCTTAATGCTTTTGAAATGGTGTGAAAATGTAGAGCCTGTCCCTTGAAGCCACACATGACCTGTTTTCTCTCCAGTTTTTCATGCACGCTTCTCTTTTGCTGTTTCTTTAAAAGGTTAGCAGAGCAAATTCTTGGCAGTTGTTTAAAATCTTGATGCCGTTTGATATAACTCATTTTATCACATCCTCAGCAGTATGGACACGGGTAGGAAAAAAGAAGTGTCTGTTTAGGACGGAGATTTGAGATACCAGCTGAAAGAGGGAGGGAAGATTTATTCTGTAAGATCATGGGAATAGGACTGCTTTGGGAAGTGATAACTGCATGTGGATAGAATGATGCAAAGTCTTAAAGCTCACAGGGAAGTGAAGGATAGAAAAAGGAGTGAAGATGAGAAAACTAGAATAGGTATTTATAATCATATAAACCAGCAAGGATAAGCATTGTTGGAAGTGTAGAAAGAAAAGGGTATTATAGCAGTATCAGCTGTCATCTTAGCTGTGCAGATGTGATATGGGCTTATACAGCTTTTTTCCACAAAATTACTGGTATTTTCAGTGTGGATAATAGTTTAGAGGTTGACATTGGGATTTTTTAATGAAATAAACATTCTAGTCTCACAATACCAAAAGGAGAGCTTTGCAAAAGGAGGTCACAGCTGTATACAGGGAAAAACCCAACCCATCAGAGCCCTCTGAATGTGGCAGCACATTGCAGCCTCCACAGACAAGTGGGGCCAGGGGCATAGCTGGGGAATAGAGGCAGTGCCCTGCCTTGCCACACTGCACCTCTTCCAGTCGCTCTTCTTGCGCTTTCTGGAAAGCAGGATGAGTCTCAGAGCACTGCTTGGTTTCCTTTGAGCCCTTGGGATTGGTTCAAGGTGGTTTTACATGGATTCACAAAGAGAAGGAAAGTGGAATGATGATTTCTTTATAAAGTAGCTGCAATAAACGCCACAGTAAAATCAGTAGAAAAATAGGTAAGAAATTAAATGGTGATACTGAAAGTACATAGCCAGGGTTGTTATTTCTGCCCTTCAGGTGAACTACTTTGGCTTTTGTGGTTTTCATGCTTGCTGACCAGTGCTCGTAGAGAAGTAAGATGAGGATCTCCCTGCTGGCCTCTGCTCTTTCTGCCTTATCAAACTCCTAGCAAGCATTCCTGTCAGAGGAGTCTCTCAAGCATAAAAGTCTGCTTGGCCCTCTACCAAATCCTGGGGGGATGCCTGGCGAGGAGGGGACATGGGGACACTGCTTCAGCTGGGTTCTGCCCAGAAGCAGGTCCTTGGAGACAGTTGGAACCAAAAGAAATGTGAACAGCCTCGAAGGGCTAGGCCCACACTGCTTCCAGTACACAGTGTTTTCAAACTGCTTTTTCCTCCCACTCTGATTGCTGTGACAAGTACAGCTCAGCTGAACAAGGGATCCCACTCAGCGGGCTGGCCAGAAGGAAGGAAAAGAAGTGTAAATACCCGTGGTTCGGGATGCTGCGGTGGT
Source organism: Actenoides lindsayi (assembly GCA_025331215.1). Classification (NCBI taxonomy): domain Eukaryota; kingdom Metazoa; phylum Chordata; class Aves; order Coraciiformes; family Alcedinidae; genus Actenoides; species Actenoides lindsayi. The sequence continues at coordinate 85,929 of WTSP01002849.1, forward strand.
ACGGGGCTGGGCGTGATGCTGTCCTGGGAGAGCCAACCACATCCTTACAGACAGCAGCAATAACAATATTAGCAGCTGCAGTATTTTACATAGTAGTGCTTGGATAATATTTAAACATTTTTTTCAGAAAAAAAAAACCCTGCAAGTTTTATTGCAAAACTGAAGTAAAATATCCTGAACTTGGATGATACTGACATATAGAAAAAGAGTCAACAGAAAACAGCACATGCCACGGAATTAATTCTTACTGGGCTTTAAAGCTGCTACTGGGTATTTTAGAAATAAAGAGAGCTGTATCTAAACAAATTGCCCATAACATAAGTTATAGAACATAAGTTAAGTTTAGGTGGCAAGGTTCAGAACTGCAATTATGAATACTCCATCTTCAGTGCTCCTTATACCCAGAGGTGCTTAAATTGCAGTAGCATGGTACTTCCTGGACAAGTTCCCTACAGCTTTGTCTGTATGTTCCCAGAAATGCAAGAGGTTTTCATGTTGGTTTCATTTAAAATGTGGTTTTCTGTGTGTACGTCTTTAAAGCTATTGTTGAAAGCATTTTCAAGACTCATTTCCTTAATCTGATAGAGGGAGACAATCTAGTGAACAGATTTAATGATAGGTGAGATAAATCATCCACATATCAACCATGTCATCAAGGATTGGAGCAGCTTTCAAAACGGGAAGAAGAAGGAAAAATTTCCATTTGGGCATTTACAAGAACTTTTTGATACTTCACACGTCAAAATTATTCTCTTTGTGACCAAATCCTTGGATGTACTGCTGTTTGGAGAGGAAGGTCTACATGTCTGACATGCCTCAAGCCTTGAATTCATCCTTCTCAAGGCAAACAACTCCAACAGTCTGCTTTTGCTCAAGTGTTCGCAGTTGCTCCTTGCTTTTCTCCCCACTTCAAACCTCAAATTGCAATCTTAAATGGAGCTCCTCCACCTTAGTGTTCAAATACTCACTCTCTGCTACGTATAATGAGAAGAGAGGAAGAATGAAGGTTTCGCTTGAGCAAAATCTAAAGAAGGCTGGATTGCTCTTAAAATAGGTGGAAATAAATGTGCAGAATTAAGAGAAAGATCAGATGTTAGATTTGGGGCAAAAGACTTCTGTCAACGTACATTATCTCTTCTGCCAACGTTAACTGACTTGGGTCACTCTTAATCTGGGACATGAGAGCAGTGCCTCAGGCAGGAGAACTGAGTCACCAGTAGCTGGTTGCAAGATGTTGAGCAGTTTGACAATATTGAAGATGGACAGATCCAAGATGGATTGAACTAGAAATTACAAGAATTTGGACTCTAAAAGTTGTACAGTGAAACCAGGAGAAGGAATTTCAGCAAGGCTTCACATGTCTTTATTTTTCATTTTATCAGGAGATAAACCTAAGGAATGGAGGTGGCTTTTGTTTCACCACACACAGTATGAAGTCCAACCTGGATATGTTTTTATTCATTTTGGTATTCCAAATATTCCTGTGCAGTGTCTCATGATGAATAACCTTTTGAAAGACTGCTGTGGCAAGTGCTTTTATGTCCAAGGAGCGAATAACCCTCTGACTTGGTGGGACAAGTACTCTAATTCATGTTGCCTGAACTGATTGCCTTGATCCCCTTGTCTGTTTTTGCCTGGGCTAACTTCTTTTGATACTTTATGCTGTCCATCACTATAGAATTTTAATTAAATTGATGTATTAACTGTTTGGTAATTACAGTTGAAGTATCTGTTGTAAATGTCACGCTGCTGTGCTTTCACCTCAGGTCAGCAATGAAAATGAGATGTTGTGCTTCAGTGTATTTACCCAAGGAAATTAAAACATAAGACAATTTATGATCCATCATTATCATTAGCGGCATTTATTAAAATTATTTATTACCATGCATCATGAAATGTTTCATAAATGCATAATGTTGTCTAAGTAGGGGATAAAATAAATACCAAAAGGGGAAATTCAACTCTGCTATCAGTGGTAGCCTTTCTGTGTAGCCACCTACTTCATCTTGCCTTGGCTGTTTGAAGCTAGGACAAAGAAAAGAAGAGGTTACACTTAAAAACAAGTATGAAGATTTAACTTTAGGTCATGCTTTAGATTCTCGCTATCCTAAAGTGGAATTGTTAACATGTGTTTGCTTCTTAGAGCCACTACAATGAGCAAAGACAAGCTTTTGGATAATTTAACAGCATCATAGAAAAGACTGTGAGGATGCTCACTCTGTATTCAGCAGAGGACAGAGAAGTGAATCTGCTGCACAAGGTGTATATTGAGCAGCAAAGAGGAAGCTCACAGCCAATTGAGCAAGTACTTCCAGCTAAATGATGGAAGAATTGTCTAGAAAACACATAAGTAAATACATTACTAAAGAAGATACTCCAGTGCTAAATGTGCAGGCAGTCCTATTCCCAGTACTTCCTATCTGTTGAAAGCTTTACTTTGCAGGATTAGCATTTCAGTGTATGCATATATTTGACTACACATTTCACTGAGGAATTACTTCCAAATACTTAGCTCTGTTTCAGAGATTAAATATATGTGTCCCTGGCATGTGGGATACAGTGGTGCAAGACGTGCTGGTTAGCATCTTTCCTGAGCAAGATCCCAGCTGATACTGAAACCGTATTATGCAAGACCTGGCTCATACATGCAGTTCCAGAGTTTAAAATGTGAAAAATTAAAGTGATGAAGAAGAGTGAAGCAGCTGAGTACTATTACTGTCCTTGTAGAGCTAAGGAATGTAGGGGATCTCACATATAGAATTAATACATATTCTGGAAGGCAGGTGGGCAGTTATGAATTAACTAAAGCCAGTTGTTGAACCAGCTGCTTGACTGTGTCCGTGTCTGCCCTGTGAGGCAGGAGGGGTCCTCGTCCCTGGGGAACAGCTTGGCTGTGTCCTGATTTCACACCGCGACCCGGGGAGCTGGCAGTGCAGCATCCCCATTTCCCACGGAGAGCCCTCAGCACACTGCAGGGGAGGCCTCCTTCTAGACCCTTGAAGGATGAAGGCTGCAAGTCACACCACAAAGTGGATGCAGAGCCGGCAGGATCCTCCCTCCCGTCTCGTCCTGCTAAACACTTCCTCGGGGTTCCAGGCCTGCAGTTGTAAGTTGGTTAGTCCCACTGCTTTCTGTTGCCACGGCTGGCTCGGCGCTGCGTTCGCTGAGGTTGGTAATGATCTTGTACATGTCAAATAATCAATATCAATAAAAGCGGGAAGCTCTGGAAGGAGCAGCCAGCACTACATCAATACAATTCACTACATAGCTTCCTGACGTAGACTCTTGTTCTGCAGGTCGTTGTAGTTTCTTGAGCTTGCTCAACTGCCAGTATAAATAGCTGTTACGTTACGGCGTACCGAAGATAGAGCGGCGTGGGCAAGTTACTGAAATTTGTAAACTGGGCTAGCTTTTTCAAAATGTCCATTTCTGGCCAAAACACTGACATTTTCTGAAAGCTGCCTCAGCTAATAAATGGCTGTGTGTCCTGAACGGACTGCTCTGCCTGAAGTGAGCTGTGGCTGGAGAGAGGACTCTTCATGCAGCATCCCGAACCACTGAAGGACATACGTAGATTGTTATGTCCAAAATGAACATTTTTTATTTCCTTTTCATGTACTTTTATGATCTTCTGCATTCAAGGCTTCAGAAATATTTGAAAAGTGTGAGGAAAATGCAGATGAAAACCTCACCCCAGCAGATACCCAACAGCTGAAGGTGTTAGTGTGATCTTCGCCTCATTTCTGCCGACTGCCCCGGCGCAAGGATTGAAATGACTTTTAACTTCGATTCCCTTTGTGCCCTTGGACAAGTCATTTAGCTTCCCAGTATTTTGATTTCTTCTAGTGTAAAATTAAAAGATTCGTACTTAGTTAATTTTCATGGGCATAATGATGCTTAGTTAATATTGATATAAATTTATGAAAGCCTCCGAAAACAGATTCTAAAGGAAGTTATTAATAATGAAAAGAAATTGTTTTATTAATTGACAGAGTGGTGCACATGAGACAACATCGCTAGGCAAGTGACAAAACGTCCTGATTAACGGGATTTTAGACTAAGCAATTCTTGTAAGGATTTTAACCTGGCTTAGCTATTGTTTCTCTCAGTCAAACTCTATCAAACCTGTAAGGAAAAGTCATATTCTCTTTCAGCATTGATATCTACTGAAAGCTGATGGAAATACGAGGTGCCTAGAAATGTCGGACTTAAGGTTACTGAGGAAACACTGCCTTGAAAGTCTTGGTGAAATAATAGTCACAACCTGAAAAAATCTCTGGTGGAGCTTTGAAACCACAACACTATCAAACTGATTAAAGCTGCACAGTGCTGTCATTTGAATGTTTACTTTGAATTTTGAAGAATGCCTTCATATTATCCTCAAACTTAATATGTTAGTTTGTCATCAGGCTTTGGGGAGTAAAAAAGGACTGGTGAAATCTTTTTTCACTACACAGCACCTTGTATGAATCCAAAACGTGTAGAAAAAAGCAGCTAACTGTGAAGATCCACCAAATTGATAGCTATAAGTAGCACAATAAACCATTTTCTTCCAATAATTCTGACTTTTCTCAACATGAAATTTAGCAACAGCCAGTCACTGGGCAGTCCGTGTTTATTGCTGCACTTTTTCTCTGGGTTTGAGTGAATTTTTTTTTTCTGTATACATTTTCATTGTTCAGTTTAAACAGTATTGGTTATTTCCTTCACAATACGAACGTGTATTTCTGAGCAGTTTAACAACCAGGCTGCTCTCACGACGTGTTCAATGGAGGATAGAAATCAAGAGGTTAAAGCTTTAAGATGTTAAACAATAAGGTAGGAAAGCAGTGCCAATAATGTTCTTTCCCTTAGTGACATAACATCCTTTATTAAAAAAACAGAGATACTACTCATCTGAGAGTTACTCTTTATTTCTGTGGCCCCCACTGGCATTCCAGAGGTGAGGGAAGAGTTTCTTCATACATTTTACATACACTTCAGAGCTTTTGAGAAAGCTTCTTGTGAAAGTAATAAAGAATGTAAACTTGGTGAAGCTGAAGCTAAAGAATATAAACAAACCTGATTTAACCCAGCTCTTAAAGAGACCTTTTACATTAGTCTCCCCGTTTGATCACTATCCCATCAATTATTCACAGGCTGGTCTACTAGGAATACTCCGGAGGAGAAAATGCTACTGGACTCAAAGTAAGCACTAGAAAACTTACTTGTCCTGCCCATAGAGAAGGAAGGAAGGAGAGAGAAACCTGACTGAATGTATTCCTTAGGAAACAGTGGGAAAATACAGTGATTTGAAGTAGATGAGTCTAATGAAAGAATATCAATTTAGAAATCAGCATTCTATGAGTTATAAAGAAATTATCAAGGAGAAGATTGTCAGAAAGGTGTGACAATGAATAAAAAACCTGATGTGGCTTTCACAGGGAAATGGAAGAAAAGCAAGAAGGAAATCCTAGCTTTAATTACCATTAAAAAGCACCTGCAGAACTGTATAACACTGCTGTATAAGATCTCTTCTGGAGGCACAGAGTGTGGATCACTTGACTTTGCAGGAAGTGTGTTGCTTTCCATCAGCTGCCATCTGAAGGGCTGTAATAAACACGTATTCTCTGAATATTCACCTGAACCAGGAGTAGGTTCTCAGAGAAACTGAAAAGGCTCATAGAAGAAAGCAGAAATTTTCCCGAAGTGCCTGGAAATACCTGTGCTGGTGAGATACTGATTTATCCTGCAGAAACTTTAGTTTGAACTGCTGTGAATGCAGGGTACACAATCGTTGCTACTTTTGATGCACTGATACATAAAACAAACCTCTCACTTTATGAAAACTTTTCACGCTTCAGACAGAGGTAATCAATTCTGCAGAATTAAGAATGGAATAAATTGCGTATCCTCACATGTGAAAGGAAAATGATTTCAACACATGAAACATTCATTCACCAGTCTCTAACGCAGTTAACTCCCTGTTAAGGTGTTGCCTTAGGCATGAAGATGTGATCAGCACAAAGGAGGGCTCTGGGATGAAAACGCTCTTCTCTTGAAAAGCAAATTGATCATTTCCATCTTGAAGAGCAAGTAGTTCATCACTGGTTATTTCAGCCAGTGTTTTATCTTGAAATCTCTCTGTTGATGCTGTATGGCTATGCCATAAATATCACTGTGAGTATCTAAAACCCCTTGGCTCGTGTTGTTGCCGTTGCTGAGTGTAAGGAGCATCTCTTTCTCATCTTCTCTTGACATAATGAGGTTTTGTGTAGGCTCATTACGGTGTGTAACGTGAGCTGTGCCACTCTGTCATTTCTCCTCCTGGCAAATGGTCTTTTATTTTGGATTATGGTATTTCATTCACTATACATTCTGCTTTCATTCAAGATTCTGTCATTGGTTTCCTTGCAAGTTTCACCATGGCTTTGCTGCTCAAAAGACAGAAACTAAATACAGTATAATGCTGGCAGAATTCAGCTGAATAATTTACAATGCCAGTTAGTCAAAGGAACACACTTCAACAATGCCTTACATGATGTCTGGAAAAGAATTTCCCACTTTGTAAGGCCATATGACTCCAGAAAACCAGAACCATATTTGCTTCCTGTACAAACCTTGGTAGTACTTAAAAGTATGTTTTGTAAATTACCTTCTTTTTCTTGTTTATTTTGAGGAATAAAATGTGGGAGGTCTAAATGACTTGAACAGAGCAGTTGGAACTTTCTTTAGGGTTAACTACAGCGGCTGTAGACACACAGGCTAGCACACGCCTGTGCCTGAAGTCCCAAATGTTAAAGGAATGGTCCGAAATGGTCAGAGGCACACTGCCGAAGACAGGCAGAGCTGGGTTCTGCTGGATACAGCCAACCTGCGGGCTGGCAGCTCTGAGCTGGCAAACCCAGCAGCGCAACGCGAGCCTCTAGCTCACAGGCGATGTTTTCAGTGGAAGAGGGAATGGAGAAGCACTGCTGCCTAATAATTATTGAAGTTGGGAGGGAACTTATTCCCATGGTGCTTCTCAGGGAGGAATGGTTTGTTTTGGCTTGTCTCTTCATGTGGAAACGTAACTGTGAATTAAAAAATGGCATGCTGAGTGTTAGGAGTGGCTTTTCTGCTGCTTGCCAGAGAAAAGTGGTGGGTAGAGGGCAAGTTGTCATTGATTTTTGAAGCCTGAGTGCGCTTTTCATACCCTGATGCTGAATAGTGAGCAGTGTAATGCTGCTCGTGATAGAAAGTTTATGAATAATGCTAATACATGGCGTGTTCAGACTGCTGTTCTCCATCCCTGACATAACAAAGCCACCTGCTCCCTACTTTTAGAAGGTGGTAGAAGATAAATTCCACCTTATTTAGAAACAAGAGAAGCTAATTTAGTCACAATAAGAATATAATTCCACAATCATTAGTCTTCTTTTCTCTGTTTAAGCTTCATTCTAGTTCTGTTTGGTGATTTATAATTAAGATAGTAAGTTATTTGCTATGTTTGATTATTTTAGTAATATCCTTCTGTCTGTTATGTACTACAGGGGTGATGCCAGAAATGCTGTCACTTTAGCACCAGTGTGAATGTAAATCCGGGTGCTGCCGGGTGCCAGCAAACACCAGGTCACGGTGGTTTTTATACACATATAATGTAGTCATGCAGAAACACTGCTCTGGGGTGGGACTGTCAGCGTTCTGGAGCCAAGATAAACTGATGGTCTAACTGGTCAAACATAGCTCATTTCTACTCTTGATTTTTTCTCATCAATAAGATCCTATTACAAAGAAAGAGAATGAGAAGCAGACAAGAACTGGAGCTCATGCCTGTTTTCACGGCACTGCCTCCTGCCTTGTTTTGTGGAAGACTTTTCTTACACACACATTTCAGCCCTATCTGGACGGTAGATTTCACTGAGGAGAGGCATCATTTATTGCCTATGTTATTCTAACATAATTTTGCAGCAAAGTATGAAGGCTCCATTCTCATGTCACAGAAAAAGTTCCCTTTGTATTCTTCCCTTCCAAGCAGGGGTGACAGTGGGCTGGCTGCTCGCAGCTGGGAGTTGCTCTCTGGCTGAACTGCGTTTCCTAGCACAGTGCCTGAGTCAGCAGAATAAACTGAAATGGTACACTCCCATTTGTGCGTGGAACAGAGGGTGTAAGCAGGGAGCTCTAAAGCAGTACAACTCATTGTGGAATAGTTAATTACCGGAGGGTGACTCAAAAACCAAACTTCTATTAAAGGCACGGCATTGTTTGCCTGATGAAGGAGAGGTGCAGTATCGAGGGGGCCTCCAGGATGGAGTGCAGCTGCAGCTGGTGTGGAAGGACTTCATCCCATGGTGGTTCCCTGGACCACCTTGTCTGCAAAACAGCATGGAGGGTGAAGAGAAGACTCTGCAGCCAGGTCCTGTGAATGACTGCAGAAGATGGGAATTTTAGGGTATTACGGAATTGATAAGTTGCATATTTGCTACCCTGGGCCAACAGTCTGTCAGTTTTTTTGAGGAAATGCTGTCCTTTGTGGGAACTTTGTTCATGATAATCCTATTATAATATCAAAACACACCTCCATCCCAAAGGCTGCCTGCCTGCAAAGTGTGACCTCCCCTCCCTGAGCTTGCACCCTCAGTTTTCTTAATCCACACCATTACAAGTGAAGCGAGAGATTTTACACCAATCACAATCAAGGTCTGTATGACTAACGTCACTGAAGCTCCACCTTGAAGCTAAAATATAGCATAAAAATGACTTAAGGAAGGGGGGATGGTAGGGAAGATACACCATCGTGAACGAGTCAGGGAAGGTACCATTGCAGACTCCTTCTGACTCCTGGGATCAGTCGATGGGCTGAGCCTTTTGGATCACCCGTGCCAGTCCCTCTCGTTCCTTTTCAAGGCGGTGCTGTAGATGAGCAGGATTCCACTGGCAATACAGTACTGTGGTAAATACTCTCATTCATAAGCATAACTACTGTGCACAGTTATCAGATGTACTGACCAGGACCTCAGGAATGTGTGTTGTAAGACAGTTGTATTGCACACCGAGTATAAAAACCATTCCTCACATAGGCCCCCAGGTTTTACACTGCTGAAAGAGAGAGGGAGGATGCCGTTCATCAAGGGAGGTGCCGGTGTTTCAGTCCCAGTACTGGTGTTAGAGCTGCAGTGGGAGTCATTCTGGGCTCTGCTGGAGCTGGCAGTCTGCGAGTCTCTAATGGAAGCAAATGATAGACTTCCTAAAGCCACAGTATCATTTCTCTAATGTGCAACTAAAAGTATTCAAGTGAAATCTAATAGCTTCTACTCTCCAGAAACATTGTTAAAATAATTGTTCCCCCTTTTTGCAAAGTAGTATTTCATGTAGCAGATCATCTGAAAGGAGGGTAACCTAACCCGGAGCGGGGGGATGTAAATTGCCCGGACGATGCTTTAATGATGGCTGTAACCAGAAGGTTTCAACATACCGAGGCACTGTGGGCTAAACAGAACCTGCCTGGGGATATTCGATCTCTTTACAATTATCCAGAGGGTCATGGGACTCAGCCCATCTTGCCTATATTAATTATTTGGTCCGTGCATTTATTTATCTATCATTAAGGCAGCAGTGTGACAGCTTTGTTGTACTCTGATGTCTAATTTCATTTCCATTTTCACACTCCCAAATGTGTGTGTGCATTTCACATGAATTCTTGGGTAGTGTGGGTATATAGATGTATACATATATATCAACCAAGGAAGAAAGAGAATACAGAAATAAAATATTAGTGAGGTACAATTAAAATATGATGAAAAGCAAAAGTAGTATTTGGAAAACACTCTGTATCTGAGCACATTGCCTTCCCTGGCATAAGCTCTATGTCACAGCATTGTTTACCCTATTTTAATTTCTTTTTTTTTTTTTCAGTTAACAAGAGGAATAGGAAATATATATGAAATAACACTACAACATGAGTGTTTGCTGTTGTACATTTCTGAGTACACTTTTGATCAAATGGGCAACAGATGTTTTTGCATTTTATTTTTCCGAGTCTTCCCGACTCAAACCCGCTTTGTTTTTTATTATTAAAAGAAGAGTAAAGGCACATTTCACTGCCTCTGTGAATTAAGCAGAGGCTCATGCTGTGTCTTTGATACCTCATTGCCCTCAAGCGCGGTAGCTGGCACGCCTGGTCCCTAGCATTTCTCTTTGCTGCTGCCTCAGAGAAGCGATTTAATTGGCAGCTCAGAGCTTTCCTGTTAGACCCGAGCCTGTTGAGTTCCCGCTCCCAGCTGAAGCAGGTAGCCGTGGAGGTTCGGGCACGAGGTCCGGGATGTGGGAGGGCCGTGCTGCGCTCACCCCGTCGCGCCCCAGGCAGCGGCGCTGGCAGGGGCTGGTGCCAGCTGCCCGCCGTTGCGGCTCCTGGTCCCTCTGCACGCTGCCGTGGGCAGCGGCTGCCGGCCGGAGCACGTGGCCCAGGCTGCTTGGACTGCAGAACGCAGGGGACCGGCCGCCTGCAGCTGAGCCGCTCCAGCTCCCCGGGGCCAACGAGTTTGCTTTGCAGGCTGAACCTTCTGCCGGTTTCCCTGTTCTTCAGGTTGCCTCCTGCTCGCCACCATGGCATGGAGAAGGGCGGGGTGCGAGGGCATCTCTCCGCAGCACAGGGAGGGCCGGCAAGGAGGAACCACTGCTACAGAGCGAGGGGAGCTCCCATTTTCTGATGGTGTTGCTGCGGGTCTGACCGTGGCCGCGTGGTCACAGCCTGGCGTGGAGCCGACAGCCCAGCTCGCTGCCTGAACCTTGGAACAGAGCACTCTGCCAGTGCTTAACCTGCCTGAAATGCTGACAGGAACGTTTGGGTTTAAGGTGTACAAGGCCAAATTCTTCCCTCCCATAATGTCTTTGGCTACAGTGAAATCATACCACAGAGGAATTCGTCTCGGCAGATCCTAAAATAGTCACCCTTTATGTGCTTAAATCACTAATGACCTCTAGACACGTAGTGCTGCATGGAACAAATAAATCCCTTTTTCAACCTTGAAAGCGTGTGTCTAATTAGAAGAGTGAGAGCCTATAAAGTGGCACCATTATGCTTAAGTGATCAGCTTCCTTTCGGGTGCCAGAATTGCATCAGTTGGCTTCAGCGTCTGCGTAGGATCCTTCCTGCTTAGCAGTGGTAGCAGTCCCGCGAAGCCAGTGACCTTAGACATGAAAAATTACTTTGTATTCTAATTTATTTTGCTCTGAAATGATAGCTTAACTATGTTACTCTAATATATGTGCATATATGTATTACTTTAATTCTGTAATTCATTACGATGAAATTTTATAATGGTATGGCTCTATATAACAAAACCTCTGTAATCTCTGTCTACATCTCAGCCGCCTCTGTGCAGTCTCAGTGAGGGCACTAGGGTAACCCAGATGATTCTGACCACAGAAGAAGACAGTGGTGCTCATGGTCTGGTCTGCCCAGCAGAGCGATTGCTGGGGAACGTGCACCAGAAATAATCCCATGTAAAGGGAGAGTCGTTACTCCCCTGTGGCACCACGGTAGAGGAGGCTTGAGCTACTCTGAAAACAGTTTGAGTCGTAGACATCACCCCCATTTTCCATACCCCTGTTCCCAGGGTCACGTTTCACAGTAGCAATATCCTTCAGAACAAATTGGCTCCCATGCAGACTTGATGCAAAGTCCATATATTAAAATAAGTGTTTCTCGGGACTTGTCAAGACATAAACATGCACTTCATGAGAGCATGGTCTTAAAAGTGTCACCCGGGCTTGGGACACAGGGTCAGGTCCAGATTTAACTGATGGGCAAACCTAGGTACTGGAAAATAACAATACATAAAAGCGTCTTGTGTGCTGACCACAAAGAAATGTTTGCAGTAGTTTTAATTCTAGCAAACCGGGCTTTTACTCTTTGTCCTTTTTTGAGATCACGTGTCTACTTGTCAACCAGAAATAATTTCATGATAAATCTTCAGCAGCAGAGTTCATCTGTCTTTCAGTTGTGTGTGGGCCGAAGGAGCGAGTCAAGTGCCCACCCTTTGTTCTTTTCTGGGGGTTTTGCTGTTGTGGCTGTTTACAAAACCCGGGCTGTGAAACCCTTTGACACTGTTTCAGCTCTGCCGGTGAAAGGGACCCAGAGGCTGGAACAGGGGCTCTGCAATGGACCCAATGTTAGTGCCCTGCAACAACATCAACGCTGAGCTCTTTTCTTCTGAAAAAGCATTGCTTCTCTGTCCACGTTCGTGCAGATTCCCCGTGTTCTTCCCAGTGCTGTTTTTTGCACTGAGCGTGGCATGGACGCGTGTTGAGAGGAGAGAAAGCCAGGCGTCGGAATCCTCAGAAATAAAACCTCGTTACTGGATCATTCTCCACGTAATCAACAGAATTGGGACTTGGTTTTTCTCCTCACAGCTGCAATCCTGCCTGAATATATCTTTTCCATTAAGTTGCGGAGGTTTATTCAGTCATTGCTTTTTGTGGTGTTCCTGCCGCCGTGCCCGCCCGCATGCCTCACCTCCTTCTCCGTGTCCTCCTGGGCTTGTGGACACCCCCTCCCCACGCCGCGGGAGAGGAGCAGCCCCCTTTCCCAGGGCACGCCGTGGGGCACACTGAGCAGATCGGCAGGGGCTCGTTCCGTTCCCCGCCTCCCCGAGGGGCCCGCAGCCAAGCCCAGCGGCACGTCAGAGGTGCTGGGCAGCCGCCCGTCGCCCGGCCGTGGCTGCGTGGCGGTGAAAGGGCACAGCTGGTGAGGGGTGAACCCCCTTGCAGACGGGCTCTCCAGGCCGGTGTGGTGGGCTCAGCTCTGCTTTGGGCTGCTGGCCCAAGGAGCTCTGCTGCTGTTGTGTCGGCCCGGTCGGATGCGCTGGTGTCAGGGCCGCCCTCCCCTCGTTCCTGCAGGTACGGGGGTCTCCGGGGAGCGCAGGCCGCGTGTGAGCGGGGGCTGTGACGCCGCGGGATGCGACCGGAGCGTTAATGGGTCAGTGAGTGACAGCTGAGCCTTCTCCCGGAGGTGTCGAGCCAGCCATCGCTGCCAGCAGCACAAGGTCTACACCGTGCAGTGTGCCGGTTTAATTTTGTCACGTGTGGCCCGTGTTGTTCAGAGGGGGCTGTTTCTAGAACTCCTTGACAGTGCTAAAACTGATTCGGGCCACGAGGCAACATTTCAGGAGGCTAATTAGAAAATCATTGTGCTGGGCTGTACACGCTTTACCATCGTAATGTATCTTAAAGGCCCCTATAGAACGGGAAAGAAGGTATTGCTGTGCACTTTACGTGCAAAATGAGGCACTAGATTCTGTGATTTGTAGCAAAGCGCGGCTCAACTGCCACCGCCCAGTAAATCAGAAAGCAGAAATAGTTCTTAAGCAGTTAGTATTCTGCTTTATTTGCTAATTAAAATGGGGTTCGGAACTGCTCTTCAAAATGATTGCTCTAATTAATTCGTTGTTCTTTTGCAGTTCTGCCTTCCATCCCATCTGAACACGAGGCAACCCCTTGTGCTTCTCAGAAGCCTGGTGGCCAGCAGGGCATCCTTCCCTTCCTCGGAACAACAGGCTTTATTGCTTGTCGTCCATGTACACGCTGTCACCAATCCATTTGCCATAAAAACCAAGCGTAAACCCACATTTTTAATTAACATCAAATATTTGTTTAATTTATGCAGCATTAAAAAGAAAAACAGATGATCGCTTTTATAAGGCCAGCGACAGATTTTAGCTTTAATTATTTTTAAAGCTTAATAAAAGATAGTTATTGCTGTAATTGCTATTCCTGTCGCTGGGCTATAATCTTTCATGTTGTGGTTGAAGGATGATATTTAAGGTAGTTTCTACAGTTGTCTTTAAAATGTTGCCTGCATTACTGGCATGCCAATGGGGAGCACAAGCTAGGGTGTGTGAAAAGGGAACAGAGGTGGGGGAGTATGGAAAAAGAGGCACTTATTTCACATTCCTCAGAGTGCTAAGAAGCTTGAATACGATTCACATCAGTCAGGACAGAGATTTAAGGAGGTGTCACTGGTTGTGAATATACTGATAGAGGTAGCCTTGTATTTTCTCAGACTGGTCCTGTTGTCCCTGCACATACGTATGTTCTTCACAGGTCTCAGTGAAGAATTTAATACCACAAAGGCTGATTGCAAACCTGCTTTTAGTGGCTTGTTCAATACAGGAAGATAGGTGATCTATTGCTTGTTTTATTTAAAAGAGATTTTGAATGAAGGACAAAAATGAAGAACGGGTCTGGAACTGGAGTTCACTGAAGTCAGTAGAGAAAGAGATTCTAAAGGATTTAAAAACATGCTTGACCACACCTGTAATGCTAACAAGGAGCAGCATGATCCCACAAGTGTCGCTGGAGTGACCCCTCCTTTCATTCAGAACAGAGGCGTGATATCCATCACATCTTGTGGTATTGGACCAGTGGCACTTACAGTAGCTGAGAAAATTTTAAACTCCAGATTTCCATTGCCTGCACATTGGGAACTAAGCTCTGCGTTCTTCAGTAGTATATAAATGACCCTGATTACAGCCTATCTTATTTTAAAGAATTTATGATGCTAAAGGCGAATGGTCCTGAATTTAGTTTTGTGAGGCATTTTATGCCTTCAAGCTAGAGCTGGGTCAGCGTAGTGTCTTTGTGCAATATCCGGATACAAGTTGTTATAAGCACTATATTAAATATTGGGTAACTGTAACAAAAATCCATTTTTCAGAAGAACCTCTCCGCCAACCCAAACCTCCAGGCTATTTGGTTGATCATTAAAAAAAAAAAAAAAAAGCAGATATGGAAATGACCTTGCAGTATCTGGCTACTCTCTGGTTAAGACCTTTCCATCACAACAGCATTTGTTAGCAAATTATAAATCCTGGGAAGGAACAGGCAGCTATTTACCTTTGTCTTCTTGCCCATCTGTCTTTTCAACAGCAGTCCAAGATCGAACAGATGCTTTCAAAGTTCTGTTCCTCGAGAATGAGCACGCAGACTAAGTGGTCCCTGTGGATCCTATGAGACAAAATCTTCTCTGGGAACAGAGGCAGTGCACAGCCTGTCCCCTCTGTGCAGAGCCCTCCTTGCAGAGGGCTTCCTCTTGGCCAAGCACACACTGATTCCTCCCGAGACAAGGTCTTTCCTACCTGTTGGAACTTCTGTGTATCTCCCACCCTCATCTTGCTTACCTTCACAAGCTCCTCCTTTCAACCCTGCACTGAACTGTTTATGTTTCCTGTTCCATTTTTCCCCCTAATGATTTATGAAATTAATGACCCACATTTTCATAGCCACGAACCTTGCTGAGTGTATGCATTTCTCAGATAGCTGCAAGTACTTAGCCTTCAACCTTGTGCTTCACAACGTGGTGTCTTACTGATCTGATAGTTGTTTTCCATACATCTGGAATAGGAGCTTGCCCACTCGAGTCCTCATGCCTCTGTACATGCACGTGTGCAATTCCTTTGCGTTTCCACTCCCACCACCCAGCAGTTTTGTAGCCAGGCATTTGCAAAAGTACTACGATGACAACAACAAAATCTATTTCACTTAAGGCTGAGTTTTTAAATAGCAAAAGAACGACTTCTCGTGGTAGCAGTAAGACAAAACTTTCCACGTGATTTGCTTCCTATTTTCACTATATTATTGTCATTCCCAAGTACCTGTCATCTACCCCTGCCTGTCAAAATCTGCTCATTTTCTCGTTGTCCTTCAGCACCTTATTTTAATGGAGAAGGGGTTTCGGAGGTGCTTCCTGATACAAAAAGGAGGTAATCCAAGTTCGTTTGTCTGCACCAGCAGCATCTGCTCACGCTTCTACTTGTTGGAACAAATACATCTGTGGAAAAAGGCAAGAGTGTCTAGAAGGTGAAACACAAAGTCTTACCAGTCGGAGTACTGATGAGGTATCTGCTGGGAAATGTCTGAGGTGGAGAGGGGTGCAATGGGAGAGGCTGATGGTATGGAGAGAGAGCTGAAACAAGCAGATGGCTTTAAGGAAGCTGAGAAAGGCTGTTAGCACATAAAGCAGCAGACACTTGATGATGAATTGCCATTTTGAGTTGCTCCCTTTTTCCTCCTTATTTAGCTAACTACTGTTCCGATAATGACTTACATAATAGCTTCTCTGTGAAGACTCTAAGCCTCCTTTAGATTGAAGGGATCATTTTTATAGAATGAAAGCACAGACTTTAAAAAAAATCATTAAAGTCTAATGCTTGGAGAGGAAGAAACTGGGATGAGAGAAAGGTAACCATGCGATTTGCTTCCTTTTCCCTTAATCAAATGCAAGTCGTTCATTGCCCTATCGATGGGAAATAAGACCCAAGACTCTACAGAAGGCAGTCCAGAATGGCCAGGCTACTCAAGTTGTATCGTCTACACCCACGCCTGACACAGCTTATCCCAGTCCAGCTTTTCTGTCCTGGACACGGGCTCTGTATGACCCCTAAACTCTTCCTATCTTTGTCTCTTGAGTTGGAAGAGACACTCTGGCTTAGACCTGAAAAGTGCCTCTCATCACTGTTCCCTAGCAGTGGGGTTCCTCTGGTTCTTAAGGGAACAGGAACGTGCTGCTGTGTTTAGGGCAGAAGCCCATGCGGCCCCTGGGGTCCAGACACTGCATGCATGGGTTTCATTTGCTAAATACATCGCTTTAATGTTATTCTATAGCACCTATTCCTTACTGCTAATGAGCGTAGAAATGATGATGAAGATAGAGCTCCAATTTCCTACTGTACCTGTAAAATATTGGTGGTTTAAATGAAGCCGTGCAAACTATTAAATTCCAGCATCACGCCCTGTCATTGAGTATGATTGGATTGCCTCTCTGAATGGTTCATCATCAGTCCCAGTAAAGACAAAGCGTGGGTCTAACTGTTGTCTTGAAGCCCATAGCTTAGCTTTATTGCCGTAGCAGCAGCTGTTCAGTGCCCCTTCCCCTGCCACTCTGCGATGCCACACGCCTTTTCCTTAAAGGAAGGCCATCGAGCTTGCCAGGCTTCTGCTGCAGCCTACCACAAGGGATCCTCTCAGCTTTAGAACGGCACAAGTATATTTAGGGGGGCATAAGTGAGTAATGAAGGCGTGAGTGCCCTTTATTTTTCCTTAACTGACATAAAATCCAGAAGAAAAAAAAAGCATATTCATCACCAGTTCTCAGCAGCTCTGGCCATCCACGGACCATCACTCCCATGAAAGGCACAGCAGGATAAGAAATACCCTGGAATATAGGAACTCTTTAGCAATCTCCCAGAAATACTTCAATACTAATGAAGTCTGGATGAAAAATTTCCTGTACTAGCCGCTCATTAACTGCCAGGACATTCCTGGACTGGACATCATTACTGATGAGTCATGAAAATATTTAAGAAAGAAATCAATCAGGCAATGAGCTTACTTCAAGTTTAAACTGAAAGACCAAAATGGCATCCCAGGCACAGATACAGGCTGGGTGATGGGCTGGCTGGGAGCAGCACTGCAGAGAAGGACTTTGGGGGGGCTGCATGGTTTTTTTTTCCCTTGTTGGCTGACTCACAAAAAATGGACTTTCTGAGTCTAAGCACATGGTTCTCAGAATTCCTTTCTTCCAAATACTTTCTTGAAATTGTAAAAGAAAATACAGTTTCTATGAATATACTCCTGAGGATTGGAACATTCTGGAAAACTGTCAGAAGTAGGGAGAGAGATTTGAGTTTGTCTTACCAGATCAATAACACATTCATTTTAGTATTTTTTTTTTTCATATTTGCCTAGATTGTAGTGGAATTGCAGCATCCTCACTGAAACGAACTAAAGCACTTCCAGTCTTGGCTGTAAACGGGGTTTCATTGTGTTCACTCGCATCAGGTCTGATTTTTGTTTTACAGCCTACAAAATTCATAATCCCATTTCCATTATTGTACAACACAGGGACAACCATGGCTGGATTTCTACAAGCCTCATAATTACGAAGAGCCTCACCTAGTTTCAAAGGTGGATTTGAGATTAAACTATTTTATGAAAGGCTGCCTGGGCAGATCTATATCCCAGGTGTAAATCTGCTTTAAAAAGGGGATTTCAGATGCGCCGTTGCTATGATTCTTTCTTAACATCTACTTACATATATTGTTTTTCCACCAGTTGTGCCTTCTACACAATTTATGGATTATTTGGAGGGGGTTATTCATAGGTGTGTCCTGGATCACAGCGAGAGTACATCTTGGAGGGACTGTAGGAAACCATTGACAACCTCTCCATATTGATTTTCCACGGTTTTGTCCACTTGATAAAGGAAGGATGTAAAAGCTCGAGGTGCCTACATGTACTGCAGTGATCAGAAGAGTTGAAATCACAAGAAATAAAGCAATTCCCTGAGTCAAGGGAATATTTTATTAGAATAACAGAATAAATTCTAGCAGTTGTCTTTAATGGGTTTCTAAATAAGCTTTAATATCCTCTTTAATAGAATATAGGTTGATTTGATAGCCAGATTCATGGCATCATTTCGATTAACAACTACCCATTTCCCCTAAATTAGGAGCAGTTAGGAAATGAGTTACTAACAGCCTGTGTGGAGTAGAAAAAGTATTTTTGTGAACTATTTTTTTTTGCATTTTAATGTATTTCACAACCAACAGTCAGATGTCCCATCACACAGTTTTGTTCTCCATATTGTGATTGACCGTGCTAAACAAAATGTGCACATGTGCAAGTGAGCTCCATCGTAGCTTTGTATGAGGAGCAGATGTAAACTGTGTTTGAGATAGTTTCTAAATGAAAATATATCATACTTTTAGCAGATTAACCCTCCTGCCATTCCTGTTAGTGGAGCCCAGTGTCTGTATAGAAAAAAACTCCGGAGAAACTACTTACCAGCTGCTGATTTGCAAATGGGTGAGAGAAAAAGTGGGTTGTGAAACCTTCAAAATGGCCAAGTGAGTTTGGCCCTGTTTTTAAAGCATATTTACATGACTTTACCCACGAGTGCCAAGTTTTCAGTGTTTTTAAAAAAATAATTAATTAAATGTAAGCTCTTTAACTACACAAGTAAAAAATATATATATATATATATTTTTCTCCTTGAAGCCTTCTACTTCTAAAAATATGTTGGATTTTATTGCCTGTTGTTTTCCAAGTTTGAGAACAGGACAGACTCTGAAAGTGAGGGAGGTGTCCTGTTCAGGATAGACACTTATCTTGTCTTTGACTCTCCTTACCCTGGGCCTTTTAAGTCTGTGTTTTCCTCTGGGATCCTCCCTGTCTGATCTGGACTGGATGATTCTGAGGAGCGTCTTTGGAAGAGGAAACACGTTATGAATATAACCAGCCTCCTCCACCAAAACATTTCTGTCTTTTTCTGAAGGCAGAATTCAGTGTGTTTGTGAGATTTTTTCTGTTATATTTGGCTGGAAATGCTTATCATAAAGCTTATCCAGAAAGTTTTCACCCTACTTGACGTTTCATTTTTTTTCCACCTCCCATCAGTATTTGCTCACACCCATAATTTCTTATGTACAGGAGAGTACAGCTGCTGTCTTCCATGTATTTTATGTTTTTTTAGGCTTGTTCCCATTGACATTTCATTATAACAAGCTTAAATCAAGCTTAAATCAAAAGATCTTGATTTAAGATAAAAATCTTAGCTTTTGACAGAATCAGAGTTAGCCTGCAGAAAGAGGAGCATTGCCAGCCTGGGAGATTCCTGCTTATTCCTCTTTCTGCTGAATTCCCTTTCTTGGGAGGAGTTAGGAAACCTCAGTGCCTGTAATCTGAGCTCTTTAAGAAAGATTCAATCCAGATAATAGATAGATTTTCCCCAACCCCTGAGAACTAACCAGATGGGTTCTTAGTGATGCCAAGAAGGGGATGGTCTCTATGTTCTTGAGCCCTTCTGCTGGTGCAGACCACTAGAGGCCTGTCTACATAGTGTGTTGGAGTTAAAACATGACCATGCTAACTTTCCTGGGCCATCCTGAAGTTAGTGAAAGCCTTTACAGAAGAGTTTTGGGAATCTGTGTATTCTGTCTGAGGTTTCCAGGGGTCCTCAGCTTTTTCTCGCCTCTTAAAATAAGAGAAAAAGGAAAGGAGGGATTTTCTTCTTCATGTTTTAGAGAGAGATTGTATTTTACCCTCATTCTCTGAACAATCATGGATGAATGGGTGCAGCAGTACTTACAGCTCATTGACTTTATATGCAGGTGAATACTTGAATATATTGTTCCAAGAGGTAAACATTGGCTTATGCCACCAGTAGTCAACAGCAGCGTTTTGCGTGCTCAGTATTGCACTTCAACAACAAGAAGCGGTGAGGAGGACTACACAACTGCCTGCTTCCCTGACACAGGCCTTCATTCAGCTGCTCCTAACTGCCTTAAATCACTCTTACAAGCTTTGAGACTTTAACAGGGTAAGGGAATACGTTTTACTTTTGTTTCCCGCTTCTGATTTGTCTTGAGGGGGTTTGTTCGCTCCTTCCCGATGCCTTAAATCCTGGAAGAATAGTGCTTTATATTCTTTAGTTACATTTTTAAACTTAGGTAAGAATTGGGGGTATTTATTCATATTTGGAAGTCGAATCCATATGTATAGCTGTTTCCAGATCTAGACATGCAATATTCAAGAACTCGGCAACGTTATTGTTTTTAAAAGGAGCCTGCTCTTTTCAAACCCCATGAATATTTAGATCTTGGACTGGTACTTCATATATCCATCACATTTCATTATCATGCAGCAACTTTTCATGCCCTGGCAGTAGAAGAGCTTTCATTACAGTGGCACTATCATACAGTGTTAGCATTCCAAGAAATGTAATATTAGAAAAGTCTCCATTTGCAGAGTGCATTACAAAAACTCTGTTAACACCCACGGAAATGAGGAAATTCAAAGGTAAGACCAAATATGGGAATTTCACAACTGAGCATAACTACAGGGAAACCACTGCGTTGTTTCGGTGCTTCCAGCTGTTCCAGGTCTTTCTTATGATATCCTCTGTTTCTAGGCTGGAGTGTTTAACTGTCCCCATTCCCCTTTGTAGAAGTAAGAGTCTTTACTTTGATCAGTTCGTATATGAGGCCAAATGGACATTTCCACTCTCCTCGTCCAAAGTTTTCCAGGGAAAGTGTTGGAAAAGTATTCCTTTATAAGGCAGGCTACTCTGTCAGCTTGAGCGTCCATGTGAACACCTTTAAATTAAGCCTTTACTACAAAGCAGATGAAAGTAGAACAAAAAATGAACAATGCCATGAAAATGACCAACCTACAAAGCCCTCTAAGATTCTTATAATAAAAACATCTAAAAATACGGTTATTTGTTACTATTCAATAACTGGGCTCCTCTGTGGGTGTGTACAGCATGGGTATTTTCAGTTACATTGTGAATCTGACCCTGACTCCATTCTGTATTTGAAGCTCCCTTTGGAGTAAATTGCATATACAAAGCACACAGCACGGGAAAACTTGATCCATAAAAATTTGTGGCATTCACTAATAACAGTCAGAAGCCAGTTAGTTTCTAGTCAGTCACGAGTTACACCTTTTCTTGCACTAGAAATGCATTACTAAAGATACACTTGGCAAAAGTGTTGTTGTTAAAGGCATGTTGTGTATCTATTAACCCAAACCTGTGACACTGACTTTGAAAGAGAAGTGATGTGAGTGAAAGCAAGTGTTTTCTTATCGTGACTATCACTATTACCCTCCTAGGGTACCTCAGCCTTAGGAGTTTAAATCAGTGAGAAGACAAAACAGCAGTAAAATCTAACTTGGTCTTCCTTCCAACTTTAATTTTGCTGTATGCATTGGCCACGTGCTGGCTGAATCACCTTGCATCTATTTAAATGCTTTACAGGTTTTCTCAGTTCTAGGCTTTCTATTTTTTCAATACCAAGAGTTGCAAGAAGAGCCACATCTCTAACATTTGGCCTCTGTTAGCTACAGTAATACATACCACAGGCTCATCCAAACTGGCTGTATGACTAAAATTCTCTCACTAGCTTGTACGAGGAAGTTATTCCTTCTTCTTCAGATTTTTAGGACTAATCTTTTGTTTGCCTGACTATTTCTCAATAACTAAGGGAAGTTTCTGATTGTAGTAATTGGAGAAAAGAAGTCTCCTTTACTGATGGAGTCCATTAATATATATATATCACCATGCAAAACTTACATTTATTTTTCATAACATCTAAAAGTAAATGCATTTTAAGAGGCAGAGGAACAGCAGAGCCTTAGGCAGTGAGCAAAGTAAACATCAGTTGAAAGACAAAAGCCTGGAAGAATTGATTATGCCACTTGGCTGCTCTCCTGAGGAAGATAAAAGAGGCCAGGACATGCTCTGCTACTCCCTGCATGTAGAAGTCAGGCTTGGAAACAATACTCTGACATCTCTGCCATGCAGATAACTCCAGCAGGCAAGTCTGCTGATTTAACTATTCACATTTTGTATTTTTTTTGTGCCCACTGATTGACAGCTACAGAACACATTCTACTGGCTTGATCCTTGTGTACTGGCTGTCCTGGTTTTGACTGGGATAGAGTCAGATAGAGTAGCTGGTGCAGTGCTGTGTTTTGGGGTTAGTACGGGAAGGATGTTGATAACACACTGATCTTTGTAGCTGTGGCTGGGCAGTGCTTACCCTAAGTCAATTAGCTTTTTGTCCTTGTGTTTTATTTCTCTCTTTTTGTTATCTTCCTCTTCATTACAATTATTATTGCCATTGTTGCTATTATATTTTAATTTTATTTCAATTTTTAAACTGTACTTATCTTGACCCAACTTGAGTTTGATTCTCCTCCCCGTCCCACTGGGGTGGGGAAGGAGTGAGCAAGCAGCTGCTTGGTGCTTAGATGCTGGATGGGGTTAAACCGTGACACTGACTGTAATGAAAAAGAAAGAATTAGGGTAGCAAAGGGATGAAATTGAAAAGATAAAGTGATTAAATAAAAGATTAGGATTCCTGAAGACTGGGTATTCTGCCAAGATAATGCAGGGAGAAGTTGAGCCAAAGTGTCGGGCTGCATGCACACAGCCAAGGACACTGGAGACTGCACCAACTTTTGCTGTTCAAAGCCTGCTGGGAAATGTAACTGCAAAAGAAAAGCTCTTTAGAGATCTTCAGCCTTGAAACAGCGGGCTAACAAACATGGTGTTACCTGTTGTCCCCCGGTACTTCCAACCTAATGTATCGAAGGACAGCACGCTGCCCACATTCAATTCCCATCAGATATCTCAGTTAGAACGTGCATCACTTGGTGCTGTGCTGGATCAGACTGGCAGTGCCATGCAGTGTTTTGCTGATACAAAAATCAAAGTTATAGTCATTATCTGGGAAAGAAAGAACCTGAACAAGTGTAAAGGAAGGAGCTGCTTTGTACCGGGAGGTGCTGGTCCATAATCGTCCCAGTAAGAAAGACTCGGTCCCTGTGTGTCATCATTTAAAATGCTAGATCTCACGCTATGAAGAGAGTAATATAGGTCATTTTAATAACCTTTTATATGCTGGGAACCCCAGGCGATGTTGCATCAACATGACCTCTGATCCCCACACCAGGCAGACCCTGTCCATAGAAGAGGTTCTCCCGTGTTAGTCGTTCGAACCGTTACAAGAGTTTCGCACAAGAAACGGGCTCTATTCACCACTTGCACCGCTGACCAGAAAGGCTGCTCATGGGAGAGCCCGTTGCTGCAGTGGTAGCTACGACCGCCAGGCAGGAGCTGCCTGCGGGCTCCTCTCTTGCCGTAAGCAGGCTGAGGTGATCCCGCACCCCAGGGACCTCTGCGGCCTGGGGGGGCTGGAGCAGGAGGCCCTGCACCATTCGGTTCTTGCACGTAAAGAAACCTCAGTTAGTTGTCAGAGAACGAGTTCAGGATCAAGCTATTCCGGCATCCTCCAGTTCTCTGCCACCTGAGAAGAGGACGATACCAATATCACATTATTTCAGTGTGTTCCATGTCAGCAGTTTTCCTAAGCAGGAGGGTTACAGTTCTGCCCCTGTCTCTTCTGAATACACAGGGGAGGCTCACTCTCCTTGGACAGAAACAGCACGTCACATAGGCAGGGTTTTCAGGCATATGCAGTAAAATGGAAACGGGCACAAATTCCATTTCTTGCATTCAAAATGGAGTTTCAATCACGTTAAGGTAAATTCAGGGCTGTAAGCAGAAAAAGAAAAGCTTGTAGAATGGAAGTTCTCGTCTGTGTATAGGTGAGGAAATTACAAAATGCACTGGGTTCAAAACAAACACATGAAAACTCATTGCACTGAAAGGGAGCGATCATATCAGCTAAGCTGCCTATTAAAGATGGTAGTGGATGTAGAAGATTAGAAGTATGAAATGGCCATTATATAGAATTATTGCTGGGAGCCAAATGATAGGAAAGAAATGGGAAATGAAGAGGAGACTCAGAAAATAATACAGAAAAAAATCTAAGGTGGCTGAAGTTGTGAGATTAGTAGAGAGAAGTATATTAGTAATACAAATAGTATATTTTAATCCAGAGGTAATTGACAAAGAGTGAACTTGAATCTAGTTTTCTGAACTCAACATGACATCAAAGAGAGTATCCTTACTGCTGCCTTGTAGACACTTGTAATGTAAAATCTGACAGCCAAGAGACATAAAAGCCAGCACACTGCCTACCTGGGGACTGTGGCCCTGGGCACAGGAGCATGCTTCTCTGCTTAAGCAGAGTACTGCTGGTCTGTGAGATGTGTTCCTGCAGGGAAGGACTTTAATGTTAAACTTTTCTTCCAAAGACTCAGTCCGTGTTAGGAACATACTAAAGATAAAGGGTGTTGTAGGAAGGTGATTGGTGACCTTGCATTGAATTTAATCTATTAGAGCAGAATTATTTTAGCTGGCATTCATCTTACTGAGAGAATTATTTCTTGGCACTCGCCACTGTAGCAACCGAACCCATAATGAACATTAATAGATTGTTTTCATCATCATGAGCCTTATGTGAGCTGCGTAAGAATTAGCCCCGTTTTGCAGGTGGTGAACTAAGGCCAATCCTTCAACATGATGAACGTGTCCTGCATGGTGGGGTATGCCACAGGAAAAAGAAGTCCTGTGTACTGTAGAACACCACAGTATCTATAAATGTAGTGTGGTTTCTACCAAATGGTGATTTGGATTTTAGGTTTATTGTTAGCTGTCCTTTATGATTCGTGTATTATTTCCTTATCATGTTACAGTGTTTATATTGATGAAGTAATTAGTAAATGGTGAGATATACTTCTTTATATTGATCCACCACTACAGTAACAATTGTGCTTTGGGGTTGGCTTTTTATTTCATTTATTGTTATCATTCATGGAGTTTCCCTTCAGGTTTTCTACACAACAGCTTCTAGACAACTTCTTGAGGGAATACTTGTTAAAGGGATTTGGAAAGGCTTGGGAATTAACACTGCAAAATCAAAGGGGATTAGACAGAGGCTTTGATCTTGCAGCTTTGTGTTCTATCACCTTCTCTTCTCCTTTTGATCCCCTCCACCTTTGCTGAAGCTAGCTACTGCCCAATAAGCAAGCCACAAGTTGTCTAAGAGGGAGCACATGTCCTTCTTCCTTAGATCAGTTCGTTCTGCAGTGTCACTTAGACATTCATTTGGATTGGCTGCTGTGTCAGAGATTTCCTCCCAGCTGCCAGGTCCCACCCCTGCAACGTTACCTGCGGTAGGAAGGGAAGATGAGCTGTGTAGACAGAGATGGAACCACATGCCTGTTGATGGAAGAAAGGAAAGATAATATACTTCACCAGAACAACTCATACGGCTACTCTCAGTCCCTCAAGCCCTTCATCAAGTGTGTGAAGTTCTTCTAAATCATTTTTGAACAATTATTAGATCATTATTGCTAAAACCATAAAGCACAGTGGACAGCAGCAGGGGAATGTGCTGACCCAGTTACTCCTGTAAAACTGCCCAAGTTAAAACTCTCTGTTGTAGCTCTGGTTGAAGGCACCCTTGGTGCCTCATCCTTTCACCTGGTACGTCACACACGGTGATCAGAGACTTCCATGGTGCAGCACCCTCTCTTCAAAGACAGCGCTTGTAAAGTGATGCTCTCCTGTTTGCTGTATCGGGTTTCCTGGCAGAAGGACCTTCGGTGGGATTTGTGGTCTGTTCAGGCAGATGTCAAGAGCTGTTATTCACCTTGTGCTCACATTGCCCTCTCTAAAGGGAGAACCAGCTACCTAAACTTCTCCAGGTCAGCTGCAGGAGGAGTGCTAAAGAGCCAACGGTCTCACAGTGGGGAGGAGGATTGGTGGGCTGATAGACGTGGATCACACCCTGGGCTGAACAGCAGCCGACCTGTCATCCAGTCTGTTAACGCTGCAGTCACTCACCCTAACTTGTACCCTTCCTTGGTCACTGGCTCCTCATTTTCAATGAGAGAAATACAGTTGGTCAGAATACCAGCTTTTCCTCCTAAAAATACCGGTCGGTGATTTCTCATGTCACCTCTGGAGGGAGTGGTCACTGTCTGAGAGCGTGTTGCAAGTGTGTCATGGCCACGGTGTCTTTAGTACTTTTGTACAGCAGAAAACCAGTACAACATCTTTTAAAGAAGCCCACGTAAGGTTTAAGCTCAGTGCTGCAGAAAGCTGTCATGGTGATTTTGATTTCAGAGGCTGAGAGAAAGGGAAAATGATGAAAATTGCTCTGACCTTTATTCCCAGTATAATGGGAGTGGATTATTTTTGTGGTTACTGTGTAGAGAGCTTTGATGTTTTGGGATGAAACCATAGGATATTAGTCGCTGTTCACGTTTGAGAAACCACACACAAGGCAGGGATGTAACTGGAGTTTAAAGAAGAATATATGCACACACACACACAGACACAGATGCACACACACAGATGCACACACACATGCACGCAGACCAGATCAGGTGCTACAGAAAATACCCATCTGCAGGAAATTGGAAGAATTTGATCTCTTACCTGTACATCTTCCCCTGTGTTTTGTGGTTTTTTCTCCATGTCCCTTGAGTTGTTAATGCCAGGTATCAGAACACTGTAACAATACTTAGTGCCTCACCCGAAGGAGAGCACAAGGGCACACGAGTGATGGGTGTGACTGGACATGCTCAGGACTAAGTGCTGCAAGAACAGCAAGGCTGCTAGCAAGTTAGTTTGACTCTCACAAAGCATTTTTTTTTACTGGAAAATGTGGCTAGGATGCTTTTTAAGCATCATCCCAGACTGTGATGCAATGGCAAGGAGACAAAGCTGTGAAAGAGGCTGTATGTGACCAGCTAGAGGAATTAGAAGTGAGATAGGCAAGGCAATCTTACCATACACAGGAAAATCTATGAGCACATTGCTGAATACCAGAACGTGAGAAGCAAAACAGGAAGAGCAGTAATTTGCTTTCTCTGAGAAATCACATCCATTACCTTTAAAACCTACATGGTAGGTCAGGTGTAAAACCAAGGAATGAAACACTCTGATTAAGGCCACCTACAGCCTACGGACCTGCTTGCATCCATATGGTAAATTTTCAGCCATGACATTTATTTGTTATTACGAGCGTGTTGTACTGCTGATGTCATCAGATTATTGAGCACTTCCCAGCTAAAACTGGTTGAACACGAAGAAATCCTTAGGAAACTTAATGAAATCTATAGTTCTCCCCCATAAAACATTGTTTCAATTGGATTTGTTTATTAACTGGTGTTAATTGGCATAAGGTCAAATATTCAACCCACTTCCGTTATCATTTTAATCTTTAAGAGCCTAAGGACATTACGAGTCATTACTTAATTGGAATTTCCCTTCAAGTGCATTCAATGAAATGCCAGGTTTGATAAACTAACCACATTCAGGAGACGTGTGGTATGCCATGCGGTCTCTTTGCATTTGGGTGGGCATCTTTTCTTACTATTTTTTTCTTTTTCTGTTATCACTGTGTCACACTTCAGAGAATTTTAATGTTACAACATTTTGTAGTCTTCCGCCACTCATTTTAAGAACACAAGTCAATAGAAAACTCAAAAATTCTTAAAACACAGAACAAGAGTAGGCAAAATGACTACATGTATTCCATACAGAATATTCCCAGCAGCTCACATGCAAAATAGGTTGATTCTCTTCTCTCTTCCCATGCTGTCAACAAAGACTGGATTGTCTACTTACCATATGAAACAACAGGTAGGACGTTATGAGTCAAAAGGAGGTACATAGACAAAAAAGAGAGGAATGAAGATAAATTGTATTTCTCACCTTCCCCACGTTGGAATCTCTGACACGATTCTTAGTGGCATTATGAATTGATCTTGAAATTTATTATTTCCAGTATTTTTTTACTCAGTGATCGGAGAGAAAAAGCTTTTTCCACTAAAAACATTACTTTTTCGGTGACTGAATCAACATTTCTGAATACAAAACGTTGCATGTTACTCGAGTCAAGTGCATTCGACTTAATATTATTCAACAGACTAATTATGGAGAAGATATCCAACCAAATAAACTGATTTAATGGCACACCTCAGAACTAGGGAGAAATGTTTCCTTGCGTATTTAATCCTGTACCGGATTTGACTTTGCACAGCCGGAGCAGCAAGTCCTCTAGCTGACCAGCTTCACGGGAAAGCCACCTGAGTGAGAAGAGGCTGTGCTGCTCTTACCCGTGGGCTTCGTGCGTTCCCTTTGGTAAACAGCGAAAGGAAATCACAGCATCTGCTGAGAGTGTGAATAAACACCTCGTGAACAGTTGCTCTACCTTACACCGCTTTTCCTAACCGTTCTGTAAGGAAAATACCTCCAAGCCTAGCTGTATTGTCAAGCCCTGAGATGAAAGCAGCCCTGGGAAGTCCAGCGTTTCTTTCTCTCTCAGGGGTGCCACCTCCACAGCTGCTGAAGCCAGGCTCTCTGCTTGTGCAAACTCACATTCTTTACTTCTTGATAAATGTACTACAGTATATTTTTGAAATACGGTGGTTGGCACAAGAATAATGTGTGGATCCCTCTTTTGGTCTCTCCTGTACTCTTTGTACTAACACAAAGAGTGTAAATCACGGTCAGGCAGCAAGCCCGGCTACAGATACAATTACTGCAGTCCAGGGCTTCGTGGTTCTCAGCTATTTTTTGCGGAGATTGATCACTAGGATGTTTTACTTTGCTGGCACCAGATTACCTGAGGACAGGTCTAAGGAGTATCAGTACTTAAACAAATATTTTTGAAATCAGAAGAGCCACGTATGTTAGTATGGCTTGGCTGTGCTGCTGGTGCTTCCAGCCCGACTTGGCCTCTCGCCCTTCTCCTTCCCTTTCCCCCTCCACGAAGGGCTCCAGTCCCTCCAGGTACGCTAGGAGAGAGCTACACCATCACAACTGCTGGGGGTTTGAACGTTTTTTCATGGTTCCTTTCATGTATCTGGTTAATGGTGTGGACAGACCAATGGTTGAATCGGTGCGTGACATTGCGTCGTTGCAACGTGCGGCAGGAACACAACGCAGAGCAGAGGCAGGCAGCTCTTCAGCTGTTTCCCAGCTGGCCTCCTCTGGTTCCCAGTTGCCATTTTCTCTTTGGAGAAGCCAGTGTGATCTATGGCAAAATGCAACCACGCCTCTCCCAAACTCGGTCGTGAGGAGGAATGAGCAGCATCACGATGGCTGGGGGACTCGGGCTGCTGAGGTCACAACTCTCTGCACCCCCTGGTTAAAGACTGGTCTTAAATAATCATCACTCATCCCTTAGACCTGCAGCTAAGTAAAAGAATGCTCTTAATTATTTTGTTATTAGCTCATGCGTTTAACACACATCAGAGCTGCAGAGTGACGAGGGGCAGAGAGCAAGGAAAGGAGGGGTGGAGCTGCACTGCCAGGAGCTGCACCTCTCCCCTACCTGGTGGCTGCTACACACCAGAAATGAGGAGATTTTACTGTCCCACTCTGTGCTTGCAAATAATTCTGCCTAACAATGTACCTATGAAATTACTGAGTACAATGTGTCCTGAAAGGCTGTGTCTCAGCTTGGCTGAAATCTACCTCTGAGTAATGCTGTGGAAAAAAATTAAAAGAAGATGGGAGAGCAAAGCTTCCCCCCCCCCCCCCCCCCCCCCCCTCCTTTTTTGTGGTGTTGATGAGGGTGGCGTTGCGGACAGGCCGTATGTCAACGACAATATATTACATGTCAACAAAAAAAAAAACAACACTTACCA
>WTSP01002849.1:116031-126514 GCA_025331215.1 Actenoides lindsayi
AGCTCCCCCCCCCCCCCGCCTTTGTTCTGCATTTGTATGAGAATGAAGTAGGCTGCACTGCAGAACAGGAGTTTTGTCACAGAAGATATCTTAGCTGATAAAAAGAAATAACCTTGTCACCTTCTGTATCCTTTGCTGAAGTTAACATTGTGCCATTATGCTGCTGGTATTTTACAGCGAGACACTGAGTCAAAATAACGATGCCTTTGTCTTTTTATTTTTTGTCCTCATCTCAGAGCCTTGAACTCTAGGCATAATGCAGGCCTTGAATTAAACATCTGCTCTCTCTGGATTTGAGATACTTGCACCTTTACAAGGGCCTGCAGCACAGGAGTGTAACCCTGTTCTTGCTAACGCTGGTGTAAATTAGGGATCATTACAATGCAGTCAGTGGAATTACTCTGGTAGAAAATGGGGGCAAATGGTGCTCTGGATTGTCCACAGACTTTCAGACAATTGGAAAAGATGTTGCAGTGTGTCCTCCAATTACTATTAACAAAAGTGCTCTTCCCCACATAGCCGTTTTTCTCAAAGTGCCAATTTCTTTTGAGCTCAGCTTCCCATTAAGACTTTTCCTGAATGAGGGCAAATGAGAGTGATGCTCACTTTCATCAGCTGAGCGCTATTGGAGGACTGGCCTTACTATTCCTATGCACTCACGAGCAGCTCAGAAGCAATTGCAACACGCTTGGTTGTCTAATGTGAAACTCTGAAAAAAGAAAGAAAAGGTTTTTTAAGGTTCAGCTTAGTAAGAGAATAGCCTGTGTAGCAGCATTTAAAACTTTCTAGTGTTTTTGGAACAAATCTCTTCAGAAGTTTCTTTTCCTCTCTTTTCCAGGATCCAGAATCTGGTCTGTCTCCTGTGAGCAGATATCTTAGAGGTAAGGTAAGAATTGTGAGAAGATTATTTTCCTGGGTGGTTATTATCATGTCCAGATTTTACAGCAGAAGTCAGACTTGGTCTGGGTAGGCAGGGGAAGGAGAATGTTCAGATAGATATGTACAAATGAAACTGCACTGTAAAGGAAGCTGTGAGCTTTGATCCCAGTCTGGATGACAAATGCAATAACAAAGTTCTGCACCGAGGCCTCTCGGTGAAGTCCCGAGTGAAATCCATTGGCTCCTGTCCTTCCTGAGTCGGGGAGAAGTCTTGCTCTTGGCCCATGAGCCCAGGTCTGATGTGGGCACTCAGAGCTAAGCCAGTGGGCAGGGCCCTGGCAGGCTGGTTAAACAAAACCGGTTTTCACCTCTGTGATACCAAATTTAGATCCATTTAGACTCCCTTATATGTGCGTAGATTGAGAGTGACAGAGTCTAATTTAGGTAGTTTTATCCCTCTGCTTCAGAAATGTATCATCTGGTTTATTGCTCCTAAACAGCTTCTCTGAAGAACGTGGGCCAAGAAGCTGTTGACACTGGGATGCACACAGCTCTCTTTACTTGCATTTCTTTTCTGTGTCAGCATATAAGCAGCTGCCAGGCGAGGAGCAGCCAGCAGCAGCCTTCTTCCACCCAAGTGTCTGTGTGCTGTGTGCCTCCCCCAGCAAAGCCGTGTCCAGTGGGGAGAGAACATGCGTGTGATGCAGACCCCACGGGTTAGTGCAGGGGCTGTGCTTTAGCAAATCGAATGCGCGTACCGGGACAGCCACGCTGCTGGGTTTGCTGCTGACAGGCCAGTTACTGCCCATCTGCTCGTAGCAGAATTCATGGAGAGTACTGTTTGGAAAAAATGATGATGGGCAAATTCTGATACAGTTTTAATGCTGGTATGAAGATGTGCCACTAAAACAAAGCAGTTACCATTGATGTATAAGAAATTTTCAGTAAGTCAAAAGGACTGCGAGTGAAGCAGGCTGATTTCTAAGTGGCTTTTGTTTGCTTTGGCGGCCGTGCTGAACTTACTGTTGCGGCTTAGGTAAATAAAGATTGTTTGTATGAGAAAATATTTACTCGTTTGCATCCTTGTGGCTTAAATCCTCTTTGGTAAAAATCTGATGGAAATCTGGAGTAACTTTTGGTGTCTACAGAGATTAAAACTTTTTAATCGGAAAATCTCAAAATGCTACAGGAAAACCACAAGTAACAGGTTTGTTTTTAAGAGAAAAACTGATAGAGTGTTTCTCAGGCCATACAGTTGCAGATGGGTAGAAGTGAAATCTTCATCTGAAGCTCTATCTCCTTGGTGTTCTTTCCTCTTGCCCTCTTAAATAAGTTCAATATAGGTACATATATATGGCATACATTGCATATGTGCTTTTGGGGTTCTTGTCAAGTATAATCAGTATGAGTATAGTATGTCTTTGTACGCTTAGAAAGATGATGATCTAGATCTCATGCCAAAAAAAATCCCACCAAAGCCCAGAAAAAATTCATCCAGGCCTGTTTGGAACACCACTGCCTTCCCTGGCACCATTTGAACTTGATAGGGTTTTTTTCCCCTTCCCCTCATCTCTTCTTACTAATTTAATTTTAAAGTAGTTGCAGTATTTTGCTTATAGCTACTGTAGGAATTCAGTGAAAGGAATTCCAGTTACAGGGAGCTACAGCAAAATGTTCTACAGCATCTACAGGAAACTGTTTTACAGACTCTTACCCTAAAGTTTCGTATGTCAGAGCCTCAGTACCTCCTCAGGGTTGATACATTCTCGGGCCACGTTGCAGTTTGTCTGCATCCCTGGCAGGAGCCAGTCTGGGAGAGGCAGAGGGGAGGTGTGGGCACTGCCCGGGTGCTGAGAGGTGGCACACGGGCGTGGGGTTCCTCACGTGAAGAGGATCAAAAGGGCTGGGCTAAATATGACAAATCCAAAAGCTGCTTTCACGTGGATTGTCTTTTAAAAGAGATGTGATTTGCGGGAGGAGAGCATTTCAGGTGTTGGTTTTTTTAACTCCAGAGTTGGCATAAATACTCACTTACACTGCAGGGTGTTTCTGTCTGATAGGCAGAGTGGCACTTACGGGCCTGCTTGACATCTTCAAATTAGCACATCACTCAGTCGTGTGCTGCTGAAAGGCTTGCTAAATATTATTTTGTGCTGTAATTGTGTTTAGTGGTTAAGATGTAGGCTTGCAACGGAACCTTCCATCAGGGAAATTAGCATTCTGCTCTTCCACGGTAAACATTTTTCATGTTACCATTGTAGAGAGATGGGTTTGTCAAGCCTGGTTTCAGAAAGCAGTGCTCAGTGTCTGAAGGAATCCACTCTGGCTCTGTTTGTTACTGTTCAGAGTGTAGAAATGCAGAAATGCCCTGGAATGAGATAGGCACAGGCAACATGGCTGGAGTTGTGCAGCATTGCTCGAGTGGATTTGCCCCATCCTGGAGGAACTCTCATCTTTGCCTGGGGGCTCCTGAGTGAGACTACTGGTAAAACCTTCAGTGGGAGCCTTGCAAGTATGAGGCAGCTGGCTGCAGCCAGCCCCTGTAGCACTGCATCTTTGATCCTCTGCTTTGTCTGCTTGACTTTGTTTGTTGTGTGTCCTTACGATACCCTGCCTAACGAACCTTGAGAAACATAATTATACACTTACTATTGATTAGTAAGGATCTATATTTAATTATGTGTAACGTGTTTCACTCTTAAACTTTCAGTTCTTTGTTCATCAGCACGTCACGTCAGTTTACTTGCAGCCATTGCAGTAATGATCTTCACAGGAAAATGAGGTTTCCCCCTACCTTAAATTACTAAAGGAAGAGACTTATTTCCTGCTCCTCTGGCTGCATGCAAGCTGTCATCCATCCTTTGGTACAGAAGCATGACCACTCATTCCTCATAGAAGGATTTTATTTGTACTTTTTACAATGAAAATAGTTTTGCTGAGGCATTGCTGTGAGATCTTTGCATTGAATCTCTACCGTGGTTTCTGGGGATCATGTTGGTTAAATTTGGACCTATTACTATAGCAGTTGCTTTATTTTTAATTCACAAAAGCTGTTAAAAAAGAGTGGTATACAATCATGTACTTGAACAAATGTAAAGCCTTCCCTACCCAGTTCTTATTTACTGCAAACATAAACTTTTCCAGTAGAGCAGGAACATATAATTCAAAATGCCTGAACTCCTGCTTTAGCACACCACAAACTGACTTTGCAGACATTACCCTTAGAAGTAGTATGTGGCGATTTGCTTCCTGTTGAAAAAGGAATCATGGACAAAATGAGCCTTACTTTACAACATCTTTCTCAAGCAGGAACCTAATCTAATCTTCTTTGCAGGGCAAATCTAATCTACGATCCTTAGAGATGCAGATTGCAATTCTTGCTTCTGAATCTACGTCCCCCCATGAGGTTTGTTTTGTTAGTTCAGTGAAGAAGTATTAAAACCAAAGGAGCCTTGTCTCTGGATCTGGTTCACATATGTTCTGAACTGGAAGAAAGGCCAGGACAGCAGTTCAGAGCATTGTAACGCTCCCCAAAGCCAAACTTTCCACCAGACTGCACTTCAGCACTGGAATTCTTGCCTAGACCTTCTCCAGTCCCAAACATGGGCTGATTACTACTGATAATTGAGGGTCAAATTCAGAAGCATCAGACTGGTTGCTAAAGGAATTAACTGGGGACAAAAGAAAATTCATAAGCTTTTTCCCAGAGATGACCTGCCTTCTTGCTGAAATAGCTTCTGCAGGCTTTCCATAGCATGGTGGTATTTGTGGGAGCATCCTTGCTTGCATCCACGGACTCAGCCTGTCTTTATATGATAACCCCATAGGAATCAGGATTCTGCACTGTGCAGGAGCTGTGCAGCCATGTCACACTCCTCATTATCTCTTGGGAGGCTAGGTTGCTACCAAGGGAAACTAAAAGGGAGAGTGAATGTGTCCTCAGAAGACACCATTACTAAAATACTTCCCTGTGCAGAATCTGTGACATGAGAATGTAGTGAGTTCATTGCTTAGTGGGGCTATTTCTGGGATGCTTACACTTACCCCTTGCTCAGAGCTGTGCCTAGTGTAAGCAACTAGTTTTGAAGGTTTGCTTAAGATAGTAGTTCAGTGTTAAGCAGCGGAAGCATTTTCCTTCAAATATGGCTGTACTCCAAAAGAAACTAGTTGTGAGTAGCTCCGTGGTGCAATAAAGCCAGTTGGTAATGTGCTTTGGGAGCTGTTTGGATCCAAGATGTTATAAGCGGAGGAACATTATCACTGGAAAGTGCTTTTGATGGCAAATGGTCTGGGGGAAGTAACGAAAAGAAAGAGACTGTAAAGGAAGTATAAAGATTGGGTTCACAAGTATGTCAGAGTAGCTCATGGGGCTACAGCCAGCACTTCATACAGCAGTGTCATGGGGTTCTGTTTGTGTCCTGAGCGTCCCGGGTAGGCTGTAGGACTGCAAAGTGTGACGTTGCCACGGCTGAACTGAGGATGGGATGCTTGCATTGTAGATGGTGTATCTCATGATAAAAATAATAATTTATAAAATGTGGGATGACTTACATTTTTCCTTCACACTGAACTAGAACAGAATGAGAAAAACAGTAGTAATCTTAAGGCTTGCTCACTCTCTGAGCAAGAACTAGGTCTCCCAATCCTCCAGGCTGCCTAGATCAACAGCAAAAAAAAACAACACAGAAAAAAACCCAACACACGAAACAGACTGTGAAAATCTGTTTCAAAAATCATTTCTAAATATGGTAAATAGCCAGTGGATTTTTGATAGGTCTGAAAATGAAAAGAAACGAGGAAATAGGGCAGGGATACAGGGAAATAGAGTAGGGAAAACCTCAAATGGTATAAGAAAGAAAGTTCTCTTCGGGAGGATGCTGGCTGCTGGATAGCGTTGGGAAGAAAAAGAGAATAAAAGAACAGGAGAAGGATGTGCAGAGGAAGCACTTGTTATCTGAGGCGCTAGAGGAAAAATGGTGAGGTATCTCTGGTTCCTTTAACGGTTCAGAGAAGAAGGCTGAAGTCCCAGTCTGCATTCCTGGACCGTATCTCCTGACACTTAGATGAGGGATGCTATCTTCTTTCATAAGAAATACTTGTATCAATAATTACTTCAGGTTTGGACTGAGTAAAGCAAATACTATGCCTAGCCTCGTCAACACCTTATGTGATTGGAGCAGAAGCCCTCACATAAATATGAAAGCATAAAGAAGAGAAAACAAAGCCCTCTGAATAAAAAGTTGCAAGGACTGATGTGATTTTTTTATTTTTTATTTTTAAGTCTGCTAAGCTGAAATAATGGAAGGATATAAGTCTGAAAATTTTGTGGCACATCTGAGTGGGAAAGCATGAGTTTTATCAAGTATAAAATGCCTGGGAGCTTTCATATTATTCAGATGATGTCAAATGCAAAGCAAACAGCATAAATGCTGAGCTTTGAGAAACTCTGTGTGAATAAATATGTGCCTATCACATTTTAGACATAAAATATTCATATATTTCCATGCTAATTCTTCCCTAACTGGACTGCTTCCTGAAGAAAAAAATGGGAATCTTTGCAGAAAAGTCACAGACTACAAGTTGTATTTAATATTATGGGTGCAAACAGTGGCTGGAAACACTAACTAGCCCTTTTTTAAACTCTATTCTCTTTTAATCATGAACCTTCCCAATACAGGGTGCTAATTACAGAAGCAAACTTAGCATGGGGGCAAACAGCATTGTTCCTGCATCATTGGCTAATCGTGTAGAGTTGGTTGGGATTCAGGTCCAGCCCCTGAACCCTCTGATGTCTCAGGAGCAGCTACGGATTAGCATTTAATGAAGAACAGGTCAGCTATGACCAGCTTTAATTGAAAAGGGACAGCCAGAGATAATTTCAGATGGAACACGGCAGTTTCTTGCCCACTGGAAGAAGAGAAGAGCTCTCGCTTCCTGAAGTGCCCTCAGCACTGATGGAAATTTTCAATACCTTTTGCTGTACCTTGGACTAGGCCTGGGAGCAATGCTCTTGTTATTAGATATTTTGGTCACTCACAGCACTGTGGACTGAGATGGGCAGCTCATCTGCTTGTATGGCAAGGCTGAAAGGGAAGCAGCAATTTTACTCAGTGCAGCAGCTTTGCTCGGCTCCTCCAACACGTTCCGAGTAAGCACGTACACACTGCAACAGGCTGATCCTGTGCCTCCGTCCTCGGGTCTCTGCCTTGGGAATGATGAACTCCAGGGATAAATAATGATCTTTAAACTCGTAGGGTACTGTGATAATGGAGCGATGCTGCAAAGATATCTCTAAAGAGAAAGGTGCTTCGAAGCAATCTCTTCCCAGGGAAAACAGCACGTAGCCTACTAACACTGCAATTACTTAGCACTGCCCAAGCCTGCCTTCTCTTGCAGGCTCTTTTAGTGGGACACACCTACCTTGGCTACTTCCCTTCTCTCATCTGTGGTGTTCCCAAGCAGCAGGTGCCTAGGGTTTCACCCACCTTCTCCAGAAGACAGCACTGCCTCTCTGGTGAGCTCCCTGTGCGCTTCTCACTTGGCCTTCTTTTTCCTTGAGCTCTACGCAAGCCTCGCCCCAGGATATTGTATTGAATTTAGTTGGCAATTGACATACAATATTTAGAAATATATGGTATATTAAATAAAAGTCTTACAAAATATGGCTGAATTGTGTTGGCCGGATTCTTCTTATTCACGTCATTTGGAAAAGAACATCATTGTTTTCCACAGAACTCTGGAGGTACACTCTGGAGTCAGTGCAAGGGGGACAGCCTGTTTTGTGAGAAGACTTGACAGCAGCCCTAGATGCTATCCAGTGCACCAGAGGCTTCTCCCCTCTGTGGTGGTGGCTGCTCTAGATGGAGCAACAAGCTGGGTCGGGATGGAGAGGTAGGCATGGCAGCAAAAAGCCGTGTTGTAATAAGAAACAAGTCAAGTTAGGGCGTCTGTGAAACAAGCCTGGTGCACAAATTCAGCATTTCTCTTACTGTCTTCCGTGAAAAATCTTCTTTTAGCCCTTGATACTTCATTCTGTGCAGCTTCCTTAGTGACACAAAGCATTGGTGTACGAATCTCACGTGCACAGAAGGAGCAGTAGTCTGGGTTCATCCTGTGTCCTCGATCACCTTAGGTCCATATACAAGCTCCAAAGCCACAGGGCCAGCAGAGCTGGAGTCAGGCTTGGAAATCACTTTAAAGTACTTCTATAGAATGAGTTTTCCATGCCCCTGCTCTGGGGCTGAGCAAAGCAGAAAGCAGAGAGTACATATCCTGCCCCCAGAGGTTGTGTCACTGGCAAAGAAGTCAGGCATTGCTAATTACTGAAGTGCCTTACTGTGTCCTTTGGCTTAAGGAACTAAAGGACCGATCCAAAGAGACCACAGGAATCAGTGAGAATTTTCTACCATTTAGCTTCAGCAGGCTCGGGGTCAGGCCTTTGTTGCAGTGTTCCAAAACCTGCTTAAATACACCTCGAGTTTCTGCTGGTCTCGTAAGCTCTATCAATTGTTCCCAGATGCACCGTGCAGAAAATAATTTTCTTTTTCTGCGAGATTTCAAACACAAATAGCCAGCAATATGAGAAGTCTGTGGGCAGCTCGTTTGACTTTTGTCCTAGAAACACCAGACTGACCATGCATAACCTTTCTGGAAGAGAAAAAATAGCAATAATTCAAATTGATTTGGAAGTGAGTGCAGTCAAAAGGATTGAAACTGGCTGAAAAGACCCTGGCTTGGAATGAACTTCAAACACCACTGGGGAGAGAAAGAAGAACAGAGGATGGAACTGCGAGCAAGAAATGAAATTCAAACCAGAAGAGAAAAGTTGATAGATCTTCATCCAAATTCTGTCTTCATTTGTACCTTATGTATTTCCTTTGTTGCTGATCTCCTCCTCCTGTGCAGGTTTTCAGAGGGCCTGACAAGGCCATCGGCTGCAGTGAGGGCATTGCTGTTGTACTTCAGTACCACTGCAGAGTATCTCAGCCTCAGAGACTTTGAGATGACTGCATGCAGCCTGGAAGAACTCGCCCAAGTTTCTCACAGTCTTCAGGAAAAACAAATGTGAATGCTATTTACATGTCTGTGCCAATATTCTCCTTTTTCTCAGGGTGTGTTGGGAAGGGGACAACTAGCATTGCACAGTCGAGTGGAGATCGGGCATTTCCCAGCTCGGTGAGGGACGGGTCCTGATGAACTTCCACATAGCCTTGGAATACTGATCCTGAACACTGAAGAGAGACAGTAGGTGCTAGATGGAAAAGCATTAAAATTTAATATTGAGAATATAAACTAAATATCACTTCCTATCAGAAGGGAGGTGTTTCCCTTGAAATGTGCTAAAAGATCTACTTCTCGAGATGCCTGAAGAGCAGTGGAAGGTAAGTGCACTGTAGGAGACAGTCTTGCCTTGGCAGCAGGAAGAACCAGGCAACCTTAAGGTCATATGTGTCTAAAACGGATCCTGCAAAGAATGTAATGGAATGGGTCTAATATAATGTTTGCAGCTGAATTCTTCACTTCACTTGAGGATCAGTACTTATTTGAAAGTGTTCACACAGTGGTGTATATTTAGACACCAACAACAGCCTAGTTTCAGCTGCTGGTCGCACATGTAGGATGGGTGCTAGATAAAAGTAACATGGATTAAAAAAAAAAACAACAGAAGAAGAAGAGGAGAGTTTAAGTATGATGAACCACAGAGGCCCTGTGTTCTGCTTTTCCAAGGAGAGGTCCAGGAGCCAGAAGAATTAGTTGAGATCTTGTCAGAGTCATTTATTTCAGGGGTTTCATGAAGCCTGGCTACCAAACTTACTTCAGAAAAAAGGAAGAAAAAAAAAAGGAGCTAAGGATTTAGCCTTCAATTTGTAGTTATAAATTTGAGATGCTGTATCTAGGACATGTGGTTAAACAGTCAGCAGTACAAAATATCTCTGTCCATATCTAGTTCATTTTAGATAAAACTATAGTCAGAATTGATTTCTGGAGCTCAATGAAGCCGTTATGATCAGG
The DNA here is from genome assembly GCA_025331215.1 of Actenoides lindsayi. Lineage (NCBI taxonomy): Eukaryota > Metazoa > Chordata > Aves > Coraciiformes > Alcedinidae > Actenoides > Actenoides lindsayi. The sequence continues at coordinate 125,923 of WTSP01002849.1, forward strand.
TCAGAAAATATCTATATGCATGAAATTCCCGTGCCTGCAAAAGGGATTGATAAAGCACCAATCCAGCACAGTCAGCCACGCCGCACAAACGAGTGACCCCATTGTTCGGCTGTGCTGCTGTTAAGTAGATGTAAAAATAGGATGAATCCAGAATTCAGATGAATTCTGTGGTTTTTCGTTTAGACCACATCTGCTCTGAGGTCCTTTGAGCACACACCTAGCATCACGGGGAGCTGCAGCAGTTTACTGAGGTCAGTTTGCTAAACATTTGTTGGTTTGCCAGGATGGACATAGAGATGGAAAGAAAGAGGAAGGAAGGACTGAGGGACTGTTTATTTGGGGAAGAAAATGCAGACATACAAACTAAAGTACAAATAGGTAAACACTTCATCCAAGTTGATTTTCACGTCCATATACCCATCACAGTTGTTCCTGGTAAAATCAATACAATTTACTTTTCCTATTGCTAGAAGTAGCTGTCTGTTTCTTTTTCAGCTACCATTCTAAAACCGCTTGCTTTCCTGTGTTGACTTCACCCCACCCCCCCCCCACCCTCCCCTCATCTCTCCGCGTCCGTTCGTCTCTTGGTCGC
>WTSP01002849.1:126524-162236 GCA_025331215.1 Actenoides lindsayi
GTTCTTTTTTTTTTTAATCCCCCTTCTAAAACCCCTTTCTTTCCTTTGTTTGCCTCCCCCCCCCCCCCCCCCATAGTCTTCATTTGAGGTTGGTAATGTTAAGAGTTGAGTTGCATGGACTCAGATGCTGTTCTCAGTCTTAAAAAGCTTGTGTAGCCCATTCTTCCCCTGAAACCAAAAACCCCAAGTTGTTGGGTTTTTTTATGTTGCTAAGGTTAGGAAGACTGTGAAGTAAAGGAAGCAGTTACACCATCTATTTAAATCCCTTGGTGGACTGACTGGCAGGTCTCAGTTGACTGTAGTGACAATGGAAGAGGCAGGAAGGCTCTGCAGGCCAACCCACAGTGGAGATGTACCTCAAGGAGAGTGCAGGAGACAGAGGCAGACACTGCCAAGATAAAATCAGATGCCTCAGTAAAACACAATGGGAAATGCAGGGTTGGTTCAGCTATGAATAGCAAGTCTTGTTGCCTTTGTTATTGCAGATGCTGCTGTTGCTGGGTTTTATATATTCTTCACTCTTTATGGTGGGTTTTTTTTTTAGTCTTTATTTTTCCAGAGAAAAACAGATATATATCACATCCACATCTTGAAATGTGCTGCATTCGTAAGCCTCTGAATGACAAAATACATGAAGAAATCTAACACAAAAGATGAATTGTAAAAAATAGAATGATGCATAAAACCAAAAATCGGAAGAGTGTAGATTAAAAACCAAGAGGTGTTTATAGAACTGAGTCAACAAATCAGCTTGAACACATTCATACATTTACTTTAGGCCTATCTATAATTCAGTTTCTAGATTGTTTGCCTGAGTATGTAGGGACTGATTGCCCTCTTGCTTGTTTGTTTAAATCAGGACCATCTTCGATGCATTTACTAATATAGCAGTGACATAATGGAGGGATGAGTCAGGCACAGGAAAAAGTTATATAATGGCATTTTAAAAAGATACGCTGCAGTTTACTGTGAGGGAAGAATAGTGGTTATAAGCAAGGAGGAGAATATACTGGGGACCAGTTCCTCAGCGGCTCGGTTCTGATCTCTGCTGGTGACAGATCTGCTGGGGGATGTCAGTCGGCGAAAGGAGCACGAGCGATGCTGGTGGGCCCCTGCGTGCCAGCCAGTGGTCATTCCCCCAGGGTGTCAGAGCCAGAGCCAGCCTCTTCTCCTCATTCCTGGACTAGTGCTCGTTCCCCCAGGATGCCAGAGCCAGAGCCAGCCTCTTCTCCTCATTCCTGGACTAGTGGTCATTTCCCCAGGATGCCAGAGCCAGCCTGTTCTCCTCATTCCTGGACCCCCGTGCAAGACATCTACCTAACCTGCTTTTGGCAGCTTTCACATCCAGCGCTGCTTTCCCTTGGTCAAGAAGCAGAAGTGAAGCCACACGATAGATGTAATCTCCTACGATTATTTGCCAATCTTTTTGGAGCAAGAGAGATCAAATACAGAGAACAGTTCATATTCAGTCCACATGGTTAAACCAAATTAACTTTGGATAATGAATAAATTTGAGGAAATCGTGACTTGCATGTGGATAGTCCCACAAACAGGAAATGAGACTAAATCAATTTGATAAATTACCACTTGCAAATGAGTCACTCAGACGTGGTTTTGCAAGCGCTGCATGGAGAGCTATGCAGAGCGACTGGGGAGGGGAGGAACAGAGGGACCGTTTCCTGGCAGAGGTTTAAGCAGGGTGGACATCTTACCCCATCCAGGAACAGTCTCGTGGTAGGTCCGAGGCACTCCTGCTATCTCCCACCTGCTCTGGTGCTGCTGTCTTTTCACTGGAAGAAGGTTTCCCCAGCGAGCAGAGCTGTGCTCCATCCCAGTGCTCAGGTCACCTCTGGAGAGCTGGTGGGAAGCAAGGCCCCAGTTCTTTCCTGGTGAAAGGACTGGACCGCACGTTGTCAGTCTCATTAACAACTGTTACATCCAGTGAAGCTCCCTGTGAACTCACCAGGTCTCCCTCCACTCCAAACACTGGATGTATGTCATCCAGGCACAGCTACGCTGGGGAAAACGAAGGTTCTAGATAGTCAGCTGGTACCTGAAAGTAAGCTGGCTGTTCTCATGTAGGGCAAGCTGGGAAATGACACACAGAGGAATAAACTAGGTTCCTTGGTGTTGATCTTAGAGCTCTCCGTGTCTCCTTTATCCATGTATAAAAGAGCCTGCTATTTTACCAGAGAGGTGACAACATGGGAGCTGTGTACGCTGCTGGGCTGCCCTGCGCTCTGCTGCCTTCCCCGTGCCTGAGCACTCTGAGCACCTTCTGGGAGGTGGGAATACATTGGCTCCAAGAGAATTTGATGCCAAAGGATTTCATGGGATTTCTTAGCTAGCTACTGAATGTAGATGGAAAGATTGGTAAACACAATTACCGAGTCATTGGTGCTGGTAGTCAGTGGTACTACATTAGAGCGACTGTGTCTTTATTCTTCTATCTTTCTGGGGACCTGATCCCTCTTTCTGTCAGATAAGACTGAGGAGATGGCCATTGTATGCCCACATATTAAATGGCAGGGATATTCTGTCTGGAAAATAGCAAGTCTGTTAGTAATAAAGCAAGAAGGAATAGGAGAAACTTGTGGGGAGGACTCAAGCAGGAGTACACTGGTAAGTGTCAGCACGTTTTGCTCAGCAGAGGTAGGTATTGTGTGTGCATACTTGCGGGTGAGAGAAAAATACTTTCAAAAACACACACATTTTTCAGTGCAGGTAGAATAACAGTTTTTACTCCTGAGAATTCTCAGGTGACAGACAAAGTAGTACTTAAAGAAACTTTCAGCTGAAGTGTTATTTCTACAGCCATTATCAGCTGCACTCCCATGACTAAAACGCATTCCTCCAGAGAGAGAGGGAAGCTAACAGAGCTTCTAGCCAATTCACAGGAAATCTGTTTTTTCTTCTTCAGAAAGGAGCAGAGGGAGTACTAGGTGAAAAAATTAACTTTGTGGAGACCTGATTTTCAGCGCACAAGCAGATGAGAAACGGACGATTATATGAGGTGATAAAGCCCCAGTCACACAATGGGGGATCCCAAGGCCTCTTGCTTCTCATGGTGTGGTGACATCTGAGACCGGATGAGCACTCGCTCTGTTAGGCTCCAGAACACGCGATGAGGTAGTAACAGCTTTCAACTGCCAGAGCTGTAAATCATTTGAAGGAGTTCTAGTTTTTTAATCTTCCGGGCTTAAAATGATGCCACTTTATGCATTATTAATCAAAGACCAAAATATATTTCTGTTATAAGGTCTGTATAAGGATAGAACAGATTCATGGTAGATGTAGCCACATCACTTTTATACTAGTTGATGGTGTGACTAACTGAGATAATAAGTTTCTGTCATCTCTCAGAGAAACAGGTATTACCAAACCCATTTTGCAGCTGGAAAAGCAAAGACTTTCTGGATATTCTGGAGCAGAGTTTGAAAAACTCTCTTCATTTGCAGTGCCCATGCCAGGTCTGTAGGTACTCCCCCTCCTTGCTGAATGCTATCACTGAGGCCAAAGGGCACGAGGTGCAATTGTTAGATGAAACAAGCACACAAGGAGGTAGCCCATAGCCAAAAACCTCTTCCAGAGACCCCATTGTGCAGTCTTTCTAGTTTTAGTCCTCTCTCCTAAGAGCTGTGTAGATTTAAAAATACGTTTCCCAGTTATTTCTGTTTCTTTTCAGTAGAGCATTATAACGTGCCATGGAACTGTGAGCACAGATCTTTTCCAGGGACATGCCACAGAGAGGTATTTTGAAATGTAGGATAAGTAAGGGTTAAAAGCTGATCAGCAGAACAAGCTACTGTCTCCATGTTGCATTTGGTAATTTTAGGTTGTCCCAAAATACCCAGTGATAGACATTTCATGAAATGTGATTTTTTAAATAATATTCGTCTGAATTAGAAGCTTTTAATCTCGTTGAAGTTACGTGCAGAAAAAGGCTGACAGGACGAAGAAGTGAAAGGAAAAAGTCTGTTTTTCACAGCCCGATGTGTCTTAGCCAGTATGCCACGTGCCAGGGAACCCAGTTCAGAGCCTTGCGTGTAGGGCTGCTCGTTAGCTCTGGCCAGGCCCCTGCTCTGCTGGGCCATCGGGGCCCGGCGAGAGAAACACAAACCAGTAACTCCTCTGCACTTCAGAAAGCAGGAGAAAAAAGTCAGGAGTACGTTTTCAGTAAATACAGAGGCTGGTGGGAAGTATTTCTAGCCATGCCTGTATCTTAAAACAAGCGTTCCCCCCAAAGTCAGAGAAACAGGGAAGCTCTGTTAGAAAGCGTGATCTCAGCACTGTGCATGGCTGTGCCTGCACTGGACGTATCATCACTTGGAGATGGGAAACAGAAGATGCCAGGGGCCACGAGACAGCCAGCCAAAGGAGGTGGTGGCAAGCAGGAAGGTTTTAAACTGACTGTGATTAGTCTTGGCATTGAAGGAAAGAGTTAATGTCCAGAATACTTACATATAGCATAACTAATTCACTGAGATGAACAAATTATCTAGGGTTGAGCTAAAAAGAACCCTGGCTTTAGACTACAAGAGAAAGACCACTGCTTTGAACTACAAGAAGTCAAACAATCCTGCTTTGAACTGCAAAAAGAGGTACTGGGTAGAACTTTGCTTTGGTTGAGCAGCAAGAGAATTCTGCTTTGCAATACAAGTAGGGGGAAAAAAATCCTATTGTATTCTGACATGAAATGAAGTAAGAAATGTGCTTCCAAAATAAAGACAAACTTGGGTTTGGATATTTGAAAAAATAACAAAGGGAAATGGCTGTAAATACAGCAGCAGTTGTGTTGCCTGATGGTCAACACCTAAGATGGGAAAGAACTTGTGAGTCATGGCTGCCACTAATTTGGTCTCTCCTTAACTGCATTCCTTACCTACCTGCTCCTCTTGCTCTCCCTGTAAAGCAGAGCTGACTCTCATCACCTGCCTGGCAGAAGTGGGGGAAAATGTTGCAGTGCCTTAAAGACATTAAGCCTTATGTACGTGCTAAGTATTGTTATTATACTTTGCTATGGATGATTACAATGCAAAGGAGGGAATAAAAACTGCCTTTAATATAGAAAAGATAAATGAACATTCTAGCTGTAAACAAGAGTGGGTAATGTAGAAAAAAATTGAAAGACTGAGTAAAAGAAAGAAAAAGGATGGTGATGAGGAAAGAAGCAAGCAGGAACACTCTTCCAAGCACATCCATCATCGGTGAAATGGAAATGGTTTGGAAATGACTTGCAGCGAGCTGAATTTCCCCGTGGAAGTGCCTTGCCTTGAGGCATGCCTTGAGGAAGCAACTGGCTTCCCTCCTACCAGGGGAAGTGGTTCTCTTGCTGTCCCATTGCCATCTGGTGGGGAAAAGCCACCGGCTTCCACAGCATGTGCTCTCCAAGGAAGGCTTCCAGGTAGAGCAGAGGCAGGGACCTCCAGGTATCCACAGCAGCAATGCCACTGCCTGCAAAGGCTGTTGCCTGATGGAACGGTCTGAGTGCTCCAGCGTCACCAGGAGACCGACCGGGCTCATCTGGGGGAACTGCAGCAGGGAATGGTGCTGAGGGGCAGCCAGGAGAAAGCTAGTCATGCTGAAGAGTATGTGCTGAGTACTTCAGAAAATAATATCTATTAGGGAGACGTGTGGGTAAATGAACTGCGAAGACTGGGTCCTTCATCCACTCATCTGTACGCTGTAGATAGCTCTTTTCTTTAATATTTCCAGTGAAAATGGAGAAATAATGAGACACAGCATATGCACTTGTACTTCTGCATGCATTAAACAAAGAGTTTGCTTTCGATGGCCTAATGATTTTGTCCAGCATAATGAAGACTTATGAGGAAAACAAAAAATTAACTTTGCCTTGCAAAAAAATCAAAATGTGCTGAATTCTTTTTTCTTTTGGTTTTGTTTTTTTTTTTTTTTTTTACTCAAGCACACAAAACAGAGGAAAGTGAGGAGGAAGCTGGGAGGAACAGAAAGGTTTGCGTTCTGCAGAGTGTTTTGCTGTTGCAGGAGTGAATAGTAATTGTGGTATAGATTTGTTGCATCTCCAGACAAAGTCAGCTGGTTAAGTCAAACCTTTCCAAAGAAAATGCTGATGTCTGTGGGCTAAAGCATATTTCCAATATGTGACAAGACAGCTCAGTTGAAACTGGAGTGCCCTGGATAAAACTGGATTCCCTGTAGTTACTTTATCTTCGTGTATGAAATTATTAAAGTCAATCTTCTTCAGGGAGGCCAGATTCTGACTTCCCTTTCACCCGTGTTTCTCAGATCATCTCCACTGACGCCGTTCGTCAGCCGTGCAGCAGTAAGGTTTCTGTGGCATCATTCAAAGGCATCAAAACAGAAAGTCCCTCAGATATTGATTCTGCCACTAAGTATTAGGCACGCTGTTCCATTTGATTTTTATGGATTGTTGCCTTCCTCATGGACCTTTCCATTGCAGGTTCCCCTGAGATCGATGAACATGCATGCTAAATAGAACCTATCAAACATTATTCGTCGCTCATTTTAAACCCTACATCTCAACAAGCAGGATGGAATTCAAATGCCACAAAAAGCTGCTAGGGGACTGCAATTCAGCTTGCTGTCAGAGCAAGAGCAATAAGGACTGCTACACAGCCAAAGGATGTCCTGCACAGCGGGAAACTGCCCTTCTGAGCTGTGTGGTTGACTCACGAGGCGCTGGCATAAACCTTCTCCAGCTAGCTGAACATTTTGCCCAAACAGATTATGGTTTCATTTTTCTCCTGCAGCTTCTGATGACGTTTCTCTCAACGCCGTGATACGGCCTGGAAAGCAAGCCCCTAAGTGGTCATCTGGCCAGTGATGAGATGGTACGACATCAGACTCTGCCCCTGGTGTTGTACCAGCACCAGAACAAACCATTGGTCTTTCCACGGTGTATATGACCCATTTTAGGGTTTTGTCCTTTGGCTTAAGGCAGCTTGGTGGCATCGGGCAGTGTGTTCCTACGTTGCTTCATCTCTGTGGCATATAACGTGTTGGCTTTCTGCACCAAAAGAACTGCCATGTTTCTGAAAGTGAAGAATAGACCCCTATAACTTTGTCTCAGAACAGGAAAAAATCAGGAGCACCAGCAACTGTGTGCAAGAGAAACGGAGAGAACACGACGTGGGAGTCAGCTGAGTGTTTGTGACAGTGAAGATCTCTGTGGTGCTTGGAGCATCTTCCTCTGACTCCCACTGTTCAGCTAGGCCGAGCACCAGCTGGCCCAGCAGCAGACAGAAAAGGGTGAGGCCATAACAAGACTGCATTTGGGTTTTATCAGGGTGGGGGAACGGTGCCATGGGAAGTGAAGCACAGTCCAGAGCAGCCTTCCACCCTCCCCGCTTTGGCTCAGCACGTGCAGGCTGCCCAGCTCTGCCGCCGTGGCTTTTTCCCTTTGCCCTACCCGGAAGATTCTCTTCTTTGCCTGAATTCTGTTGTGCTTCCTTTTTAGATGGAAGGTTTGGATGGCTGTGATTTTTCAAGTTTTATTTACCTCCATGTAGTTATTGTTTATCTTAAAAATCTAAAAATTACTTTAGCTAAAAGTATATGTTGAACTCTGAAAGACTGCCAAAAGTAGATGGTTACTGAAACGGAACTTACTCTGCTCTAGACCACTATCCTGGGGGGTAGTTAAGTCTTTGCAAGTAATAAAAACTTGAATTCCATACTAGGAAGGTTTGATAATCCCATCAGGGTGAGGAGATACTTTCCCCCTGCTTTCTCTCTGGCTTTTATTACATAACACTGAATTGTGGTTAAATATGCCTCTCCGTTCATGTGGGCCACACGGAATTTAAATGATGTGGAAACCAGGTGCCTTTCAGCATGGTGTTTTTAGGGATACAGGGCTTGGTCCTCCCTTAGCAGCATCCACAGGTTGGCTGTTCCCACCAGTACAAGATGAGAGCAAGGTGGGTGGGAAGCATTATCGAGTCTGAATGTTCAATACCCACTGGAGGCATCTGACAGCCGTGTGGGAAAAGGACGAGTGGGGGATGAACTCTGCAGAGTCTGCTGGAGCCCCTGCCTCCCAAGGGTGTTATATAAAATGCAAACTCACATATATACATACACATAACATGTAAAATACTCTTCTCAAATCTTCAGTGTTGATGAGACACAGAGAGGGGGAAAAGTGTTCTGCAGGGGTTTTTTCCTTTTTTTTTTTTCTTAATTTTTTATTTGTTAAGTGCCTATCAGTGTGGAAACTCCGTTATCTGTCAGAAATCAGACTGGGGTTTGTCTGTGGGAGTATTTCGCCCCAGCAGGAATTTAATGAGTGCAGCCAAGGGACAAAGAGACTAAAACAGTGGACTCCCATGTCCACGACTTGGCTCTGCTGCAGTGTAACAACGGGAGAGGCTCAGACAAGAAATCAGTCATACCCAGTTTGCTTGGGTTTCAGGTTGTACAATGAAGAAGCATTTGTTGATCAAGCAAGAATAAATGCCACGGTGACAAGACTGATTATTTAGGATATAGCAAGATATACTCATCAGCAGTTATAGCTGAAGTACAGGGCGAAAGGCACAGATGATAATGCACTTGCTCTCTTCACACTCTTTAGCAATTCCAACTCTTACCTCGCAAACTCTTTATTTCATGTTGCAGGACAGAGCTGTTTATATGACTATTTAATTAAAACCAATTATCACAAAGCGATCCCATCTTCTGCATTGCAGTCCCTTTGCTTTACTTAAGAGTGCTCTAAATTTACATCAGCTTGACAATTAAAGCTCCAAACCAGTTGTGAAAGCCTTTTATATCTGGTTTTCATTAGTTCATATTAAACGATTCATTGGCTTGATTTTCACTTCAGTGAGCCTTCTCATAAAATCTGCTTAGACATAATGGTGATATCACATTGGAAGTGAATTAATACATCAGCAGAAACACTAACTAGAAGGGTATTTTTTTCCCTCATGTTTTATTGTTTTGCAGATACGCTTGTCAGTCATGTGCAGGATATACTGAGACCAAGAGAATGGGAGAGCAGCACTAAGTCAAAAAGATGCTTTGACACTGTATTCTGTGTTCGTTTGCCGAAGCAGGTGTGTAGTCAGCAAGTCTCTGCTGAAGGGAATTATTCCTTAGATGGTCTCTTCTTAGTATGGCAGTGGCACCACTAAAGCTGCAATAATTAAGGATCTCTCAGCATTTCATTACAAACCCGTATTTTCAAGTGGATACATAAAGTGCATATAGAGGAATTTTGCTTCTCGTTCAAGTGTCTTCCTAAAATTAGCATTCTGAGTGGGTTCCTAAAAAACCACACATATTAATTTGTTGATGTGAATCACTTAATGAGTATTAAGCTCAGAAACCATGGAGGAACAGCTGTAACCCAATAAGAAGAAATGGTTTACTGCCTTCCAGATCTGTGCAAATATTGTATAAAATGTAACGTACGAAATGCCCCTGAGTTCACTCAGGAGCAGGCATCGATCATCAGCAATACATCTGATCATCAGAAATGGATCTGTTTGGCAGGCACGGAGCATCCTGGCATTTATAGGGTTTTGATGTTTGGTGGAAGACTTGTAGAGGCCAACCGTACAAAACGCAAGTCTGTGTATTATTATTATTATACAATTATGTTATTATTAGATGAGTATTATTATTATATTATAATAATAAACTATTATTATATGAATCTTCTGTATTATTGAGGTACAAAGAGGTAGGCAGCCAGCTCGGCAGCACGGTCAGGCACCCTGGCTTGTGAATGTGCTTTGCCTGTGTGTCAGGCAGCGAAAGCTTGGGCAGGGAAGGTCCCAACCTCCTCTCCCCGGAACAGTTCGAGCAGACCAAAGGTTTCTTTCTCCAGTTATCATCGATCTGTTCTCACTGGTTTCCCTTCCCTGAGCTTCCCAGTGAGCAGCTCAGATCGGGACCCCGTTTCCAGCAGGTGCACAGTCCGTGCTCCCGAGGGGCTGGCCGTGGGCGAAGACGGCAGCGGTGAGAACGCTTCTCCTCCTCGGGCCCTCTCCTGCGAGGCTGGCATTTCTCGACCTGTGCAAAGCCTGTTCACCAGGCAGGGAAGGATCAGCCATGCACTTCTGCCTTTGCACACCAGATGCTTTCCACAGCGCTGGCACAGGCAGTTCTGGAGCCTGGCTTCTGTCTTACATCTCTAAAAGAGCAACAAATGGCAAGCGTTTCTTTCCCTTGTTTATAAAGGACTCAAGAAAACCCAAAACAACAACAAAAAAAAACCCCAAACCCACAAGTGTTTTTATGTCTTTGCTGCACTACAAAAGTCTTTATGTAATTCTACCTTTAAAATACCTAAACAGTTTTCTTTCAGAGTTATTCAGTATTTACCCAAAAGACTGAAGCGGCTTTTTTTGGAACGTAGAGCGATACGATCTATAAATAACAGAGAGGATTAATTAGGTATTTATCCAGCAGATGGTCAGTGAATTAAATAATACAGGTTTTAGAAACTTTGTAATTACGTATTTTTGCCTGAGATCACAGTTAAATCTGTAGAACAATAAACACGAAAATCCCAAGGCTGACATTGAAAGGCAAGTGTAAATAACAAGAACACTAAATTTCCCTTTCCAGGACTTGTGCAGTGCAAGAGAAAACATCTTCTCCTCCAGTCTTGTTTCGTTGGACTCACTTCTGACTCGTGCCAGCACAACTAGGAGCAGAGTCAAGGATGAACTTTTCTTCTCTACCCACCATACTGTTCTGCCTTTCTCTTATTTTTAACTGCAATCGCTGCAGCTTACCTGTCAGTGTGTCGGATGGGTGACACGGAGCTGTATTAAACCCTGGTTCCTGTTGGAGATACCCGCTGCATATCTAATACCTGCGTAACTAAGTCGCTGACATTATGGGAAACAAGGCCTTTATGTGGTGGAATATATTAACCTTTTGCATATATATCAGGAAAAAAAAATAAATCCAAGATTGAGTCCTTTTTCCACATAAGGATACACACAAGAAAATTTGTATGTACAAAATGTTTTGAATCCTAATGCTCAGGTTTGAGAATGTCTCCAGTATTAAGCTTAGGTTTTGACAGCCTGATTCATTATAGTTATTTCCACTTAATTTGAATATTATCTTCTGCGTGTCCTCTCCATTTTTCTTTCATATTGCAAAGTCCCATTTTTAAGCAACAAATGAATTTGCACTATAATTATGTTCCTTTTACCTGCCCATCCACGTAATCTGGCATCTTGAGTAGGTGACATCTGAGCCAGGTGCTGGGGAAGAGCCAGTCTGTCCCACCTACTAAATGATGGTCATTTCCCCCTTTAACACGATGATCTTTCTCCTTGATGAACAGCCCATACATATTAAACCAGTCCTTCTTATACTGACATTACAATTCCATGAAATGGAAAAACTGCGGGGTTTTTTTATCTTGCCTTTTTAATTCACTTTGTAAGCATCCTATTCTCATTTCAGCTATGCACAGCAAATGCACCAGCTTACTGCCTCTAAATCTCTGTGTTTCACTCAGGTTGAGTTTTATTAATACCCACTTTTTTTAAAAAAAAAAAATGATATTTTACTCAGTACTTCAGATCCTACAATCATTGGAGACCAAGCCCCATTTTTCATACCAAAAAGGGAACAAAAAGGTTTCTATGCCTCATAACAGCAGAAAAGAAAGATTTGAATCTCTTATCTGGATATCTGATAAGACTGAAAAGAACAAAAGGAACTGCAATTGTGTCAGAATTTTTAAATCTCCCTGCTTTTAAACTAAGCACTTGGTATGATTTGGTTGAAAGCCGATTTTGGTGCTGGCAGAAGGGTTCCTCTGAGTCCTCACTGGACATGGGTGGGTGTCAGGAAGATTCCCCCTCCTGACACCCAGACAAAGGCTAGGGTGGGAAAGGTTAGGCTGATGATCCAGTCTGTCTGTGGTGCCCTCCCACTATCAGCTTCCTTTGCCTCCAAGTAGATGAGAGGAGATAAGTCTGCTAAAAATACATGGCTCTCAATAGCTGCAAAGTGAGCAGGTACAATACTGTAGTGCCCTCTAGAAAATAAGAGTGGGAAAAGGGCAGAAGGAGGAGGAAGCCCAGAAAAAAACTCAGAAGAGCTGTACAAAAAAAGTCAAAGGGGAAGCAAAGCAGGTGACCTACAAACCAGCTACTGCTCTTTGGGAAAGCAGCTTTGCCTTGGAAGTCAGCAGAAGCGTGACTGGTAGTGGATGTGGAGTCTGCAGGAAATGTGAGCCACCCCTGCTGAGCAGAACCCGTAAAGCAAGTCTTCTTCTTCTATTAGTTAAAGAAAATAGATTAAAATTCTGTTTTGCTTGATATTGCTCAATTTTTTTTCTAGGACCAGAGCTAAGGGGTCATCAGAACTGTTCTTTCAGTACTTAATGTTTTATGATTTTTCTTTCAAGTTTTTCCCCTTTCAGCCACCAAACAGGATGGAGGAAATGTTTTGTAAGATTTGAATACATCTTTTCTTAACCTTTGAGGAATGATAGAATCATAGAATGGTTTGGGCTGGAAGAGACCTCTAAAGGTCATCTGGTCCAACCCCCCTGCAGTGAGCAGGGACATCCTCAACTAGAGCAGGTTACCCAGAGCCTCATCAAGCCTCACGAGCCCCAAGGAAGTACTGAAAGATTTTGAATAAATACATTTTCCTGAAAATACTCGTAGGGTTTTTTCAAAATCCCATTTGAAGTAGGATAAATTAATAAATCTGGAACTTAAAAGTCAGGCTGTGCCCTGCCTGACTGTCGTGGTTTAACCACAGCTGGCAGCTCAGCCCCACACAGCCCCTGCTTGCTCACTCCCTGCTGGTGGGATGGGGGAGACAATTAGCAGGGTAAAAGTGAGAAAACTCACAGATTGACATACAGGCAGTTCAACAGGTAAAGCAAAACCTCTGCACAGAAGGAAAGCAAATCAAGGAATTGATTCCACACCTCCCAGGGGCAGGCAAGTGTCCAGCCATCCCCGGGGCTCAGCAGGGCTCCATCACACCTAGCAGCTACTTGGGAAGACAAACACCATCACTCCAAATGCCCCCTCCTTCCTTCTTCTTCCTTCACCCTTCTGTGCAGAGCATGACATCACGTGGTCTGGAATAGCCCTTGGGTCAGTTGGGGTCAGCTGTGCTGTGTCCCCTCCCAGCTTCTTGTGCACCCCCAGCCCACTCCCTGGTGGGGACTGGTGAGGAAAATAAAGGGCCTTTGCTCCATGGGTGCCCTGCTCAGCAGGAACGAGAACATCCCTGTATTAGCAATACGTTTTCCAGCAGAAACCCAAAAGATGGTTCCATACCAGCCACAGTGAAGAAAATGACCTCTGTCCCAGCCCAAACCAGCACACTGACAGCACACGGCGAGGGTGCCACAGGTAATACTGGACAGTGGAAAGAAGCGTGGATCCCGTAGCTATTGCTGACCTTCCTTTGGCCTTAGGATTTTTCTGTAGAACTTTAATACCTTTCTAATTTAACTGGGGGTCTGAACCTACAAAAACAAGAGTTGTGGTCTGAAGGGAAGCAATGTGAGCAGTAGCAGGCAGGTACGAACCACCTGCAAATGCCAACTGCATGGTGAGCTGGGACCACTGCCTCTCTTCGCACGTGTCATCATGCAGATGGCATCTGATAACAGTTTACTTAACACTGTAGGAAGAGGAGGTTTCTCATCTTAATTACACCAGCTCTGAGGTAGGACCATGGATTTCACTGAAATTATTGCATACTCAGAAGTGGTGAGTAATGTGAAGGAGAAGTATAAGCAAGGATCAAATTTTATTGCTTATGGAGATAACAGACTGTGGCCTGGGGTCCTGGTTTGTGGAAATGGAGGAGGAAAATATGGGCACAGAACTGAGAGCTCAGGACAGAAAGTGTAGGACAGAGGGAAGGGAGTGGGGACCATGGCATTGGTGTTATGCTTTCAGAGCTGGGGCAAACTGTGGTGTAATACATTATAATGTGGATTATAATATGGAAGATAGTCTGAGGACCTGTAGATAATAAATTACATTTCCCTGTAGAAATCTGTGGTGAGTGGCCAAGGAACAAGTCACAGCAGAGGAATGGAACGAGTGGAAAAGTGGTAGCAGTTGCTGAGGGGCAGTGATGGCAGAGGCAGGAAGCATTAGGGTGAGGAATTCAGTGCTGCAGCTGGAACTAAGGCTGAAACAGCCCACACCGGAATTTCTGAAGATTAAATGCCAAATCAGCCCAAAGAGCAAGAGAACTGGCCATGCAGTGATCCACAGTTTGCAAATCCAAATCCAGGAATGGCTGGTAAAACAGCTTGGGATAAATGAAATCCAATTCCAGAATTTCAACTCACAACTTACAAATCAACCAAGGCACCCTTCTCTGCCATCCTCTTTCCCCATCCTTGGGGGAAAAAAGGGAACCGTCGAGTATTTAGGAGGAGCATTGGCTGACTGATGGAGGGTTTTGTGATTGCATGTAGGCATAGGAGATGGTTTATCAGGGAGCTGAAAAGACCATCTAATCTTTTTCCACATCCACAGAAACATCTTGGTACCAGCAAATAGCTATTATATTTAATTTCTGTCTTTCTCAGAATGACCTATTATTAAATAACTTCAGGGAATCTTTTCTTTATGAATTTCAAGCTGGGGAACAGAGAAACAGAAAATCAAGCAATTGCATTAGCTTTTGGAATAGCTGTGGCTTCTTTCAAACAAGGCAGAAATCTACTCTGGCAGAGCGAGGCATCGCCAGGCACGGCTCTCTGGATGGACTCTTCAGCTTGCCCGTTTCATGGAGTAAGGGCACAGCAAGGTTCATGCCTTCCACATGGTTCCTTTCATTACTAAGTACTGCTCATATCAAAAAAATACTAGTATTTCCTTCGCACCAGTAATACAAACAGAAAACATTCTGTGTTCCCAGCCCAACAAGGCTGGTGACATGGCTGTTGAGTGACAGCTGCCAGGATAGGGATGAGTGTGCTCCAGGGTGGAGGCTCTTATGCCCTGCAGAGAAGCCTGAAGGGGAATGGGATTTGCTTCTTAAAGTCCAAAAAGGGAAGGGAAAAAAAAAAAAAAGAAAAAAGAAGCCTGATTATATGTAGATTCTTCATTGTCCAAAACAGCTAACAATTTGGTAATATGCCTGCATATTTTTTTGGCTGAATTGAATGCTACTTCATGTTATTCCTAGGGGAATTTTATCAGTAAAAACATTCTTTCCTGTGTGAGAATTGAGACATCTCTAGGACAGTGATTGCTGAATAGCAGAAAACCAATAGAAACCCACTGACTGCCAAGGACAGCATTAATTCCTGCCTCCTCAGAGGTAACTAAACGTATGTTTTGGTAGCATCAGGTGGTGAGTAGCGACAGGAAATCTTAAGATCTCTCTTGATTATCTGAGATCTTTCTCCTGTATTCAGCCATAACCTTTGCTTTGCCCACTGAGAACTCCTGCTGGCATTTCACAACACCTCCGAGTCCCCTGCCCCAGGGCTTTGTAAAACTCCTCCTCCCAGCTAGCTTTGAAACCCTGCAAATTCTGCACGGCATCCTGGGGAACGGGAATCATTTGTTCGTCCATTTGCACGTGGTGCAGATCGGACAAGGCTCCCCAGCCAGGGCTCTGGGCAGAGTTTTCCCGGGGCAGATTCCAGCCAAGTGAACATCTCGTGTGCCGCGTATCCCCGCGCGGTACACTCCTTATCCCCCCGGCAAAACCCGTCTGTGCTGAAGCTCCTGGCGGCTATAACCAGGGAACAAGGACAATGAAGGCTCACACACAGCTCTGCCATCGGCTCCGACTGAAGCTGCGGGCAAACCAGCAGTTAGAATCTGTCTGTGGAGACTGTAGGCCAAAGAGACCTAACCAGCACTGGAAGCCGGAGACGTTATCCGACAGATGTGGTTTGATTTTGCTGCATCTGTTGGCAGATACACAGAAGGTGAGAATATGGGATGGCTGGTAACAGGAGCTGGGAGGGGCAGAGCCACAGGCAGTGGGAGCTGAATGTCAGGGACGCGATGCCCGAGGCAGGTGGTTCTGGGCATCAAGTGAGCTCTTTCTGTGCAGTCTGCCAGCTTGACAGCGTTTGTTTCTGGGGATGGAAAAGGTGCTTCCCCTCGAGATGCTCCAGCCGTCTATCAGGGTACGTCCTGCGCGTGCAGTGAGCTGGGAAATAAAAAATTGCTCTGGCAAATTAGCAGAGGGTTCAGAAATTAAAGTCAGCGTTTTCAGGACTGCACTCAGAATTTGGAGGGCTCAGTTTCTGCATGCTCAGCCTGAGACAAAGAATGGCTCAGATGCTAAAGGGCTAACACCCCCACCCCTCCTTAGTTTGTCAGGGTTTTCAGCCCTCATAAAAACCAGACATTATCTCTCTTGTGTAATGAAAGGCTATGGATTAAGTGCCACCAGCACTACCAGTTCCTGGAACCTCCACCCAGCTTGCCCAGTGTGCTAGTGCAAGTGAGATCTGTGCTCTCAAGCTCACTTCTGTTCTCATTCAGCTGTTGGGGTTGGTTTGTTTGGTTAAAATCAACAGTAAGCCCTTACATACAGGGCTGGATTCACATGGCATTGCCAAGAAGAAAGTGACAATAATGGAATTTTCATCTTTGAAGTTCCATATGCATTGACTTTTTATTAAAGCCTTCCTGAGCATCTCCTGCTTAGTCTGTTGCTAAGTTATTCTTAATTTATTCCCGGTTCATGGACATAACCCATTTAAAAAAGAAGCTATGCCAAGACCTTTCCCCCTCACCTTGCTCTGGCAGCGAGAAAGCAGCCTTGCATCTGCAGTTTTTCCACCATACCTCTCCACTCTGCCTGCTCTCTCCTCGGCCAGGCGCTTCCTGGAGAGAAGCAGAGCTGTTTGGCATTACCTGCTGCTTCTGCCATGTGCAGAGAAGAGGAAAGGCTCTGGCTCGGGCTCACTGTGTGCCAGCACCCACTTCAGTCAGCCGAGGGCTCTGTGGAAGGCAGGGCCATGGGCCGGTGGGTACCCCAATTAGCTCTGGCTAACCCCGTTCAGCCCGGAGAGGCACGGCCGTGCTGGCACAGTGCACTCGGTGAGATGAATGTAGCTGCCATCTGTAGAAATGCCTGTGCTTCCTGGGCACGAGCCACAGGCTCTGCAGGCCCTTGCTAGGCCATAGTCCTGTCAACGTGCCAGCCTGCCCGGTGCACCCACCCTGCCTCCCCTCCCGCTGCCGGGCTGGTTCCTGCAGTAACAGCTCACATCCTTCATGCCTTCACCAGCAACTCCACCTGCTTCCTCCTCCCCAGAAGGACATCATTGTATTAGCATGAGAATCTTTGTGAAATTATCTCCTATTTAAATTCAGCTTGAGTATATTCTACATGGTATTGGCAGACATCTACAAGATTGCCTCCTGTCTTTGATCGTGAGCATACGATCATCTTTTCAGAAACACCAAAATCTTTTTTTTTACGTGGTTCTTCCTTCTTCATCTTGTTCTTTCATAGCTTCCTCTGTCTGTGAAATACAGATAGTGTTGTGTTGAGGCTTTCTCAGTGCCAAGGAGAGAACGGGAATGGAAGAAGATGAATTAACTGGAGCTCAGTCAAAACAAGACTAAAATGATATCATTTAAATATTCAGTTTATTTCAGGGGCAGAGGATAGCAACTATCATTGTAGTAAGGCAAGATACAGGGAGAGAAATACAGAAAGTATCACTGGTCTTTGCCCAGCATAAATTGCTCTTGCTAATAAGCTATAAAAATCTACACGGTATAATGACAGAAATAAGTAGCAGTTTGCCTTGTAAGGATGACTAGAATGAATCAGAGCATTCTCCGCAGCTTCCCTGAGTCTCGAAGCTGCCCCTGAAGCTCCTGTGCTGTGTTGCTCGCTCAGCGAAGTCGGGGGGTTTAGAGCATGGAGGAATACATGTCTGGCACTTCAGGACACAGCAATTTTGATGTGAACTGAGAAAAGGACTCCTGCTGTGAATGTAACCATTAACCTCCTGCTTTGATAGTGACAGGCAGCTGTAGCATTTAGCCACCAGGCAGAGAAGGGAGCAGCCCCAGCTTTGGGAAGACAGAGGAGGCAACTGAGACTTGGCCAGGAGCAGCAGCCTGTGCTCTGGTACTGCTGCCCCCCAGCCCCCTTCCCCATGCCCACTATGTGGGGTCTGAGCCCATACCCCTCGCATGGCAGCGTGGGCAGCTCCTGCTGTTCACAGCACCTCTCAGTACCCCAGAGGGTGCTTCTGCCGGAGCTTAAAATGGAAAACCAGAAAGGAGGTGCCTACCGAGATGAGGAGTTGGTGCTCAGGAAGCCAGAGCCCTGGTCTGCTTATAGCCAGAATCAAGGGGAGTCACTCCGGTAGCCTGGAAACAGCCATTCTGGCTCAGATTCAGCTCCGGGCTGCGCAGGGAGCTGGTGTGGATCACTCAGGGCTGGTATGGGAGTGTGTGGTGGTTTTGTTTCCCATCGCTCGGAAAATAGATGTTGCTGTGCTCTGCTACAAGCACCAATGAAAGGCTCCGATGAAATTATGAGAAGAAATGACAGTAGGTTTGGAGTAATTCAGAAATGAAAAATGGTAGAAAGGAGCTCCAGGAATTTGCAAGTAGGAGTGAAATAGAATTGTGTTCTCAGTGCCTTGGTGGAAACGTGTTCCTTTTACCCTGGGCTGGTATGAGCGGCTCTCACGTAGCCTCTGGCAGTTTGGGAGGCCCGCTGATGAAGTGAAGCCAGTGTACTTACCAAACTGTAAATACAGTGAGAGAGAAAAATTAGGAGCTATTATTGTGACATACATTAGGAAAGTATATTTACAGTGCGTGTAAACAGAGATAACTGTGGAGTATAGTTGTTCTTGGAAAAGTTTTGCCTGTGCGCTGTTTGCCCCAGCAATATCCTGCTTATCATAGGCTGAGTGCTTACTTAATGAAATCAGTTCCTGTTTACAGTCCCTTTCTGATCTATCTGTCTCTATCTGTACTGGCCTGGGTTTGCATTTCCAGGCTCCTATTGTGCAAGTTCTTCATCTGAGCCTGCTCCTTTCTTTTGTCATCCCTGGACCCTCTTTAGAGGTCCCTCCCAGCTCCGACCTGCTGGGGCTCCTGGTCGGACTCCCTGTGCAGAGGGAAGAGTCATCAGTATTTCTTACTCAGTAATCTTTTTCTCCTAAGGTTCTGTCAAGCTGGACACTTTCGAAGCTATGTTAAACTGACAGAGTTCTTTGGGTTTTACTCTTCTTTTAGTTCCTGTGTTTGACAGATAGATTTCTCTTGTCTGCTCTGTCAGCTTACTGTTTATCCTCCCTTTACTTGCTTTAGACCCGATGTTCGTTCCCTTGGCATTTTCCAGCTGTCTGCTTGCTTTTTGTGGGCAGCTGTGTCATCTAGACCCGGGATCACAGCACATGCTTCCTCTCCTACCACACACTTCTGTCTGAATGGTTGACCTTAATTTTCTCAAAATTAAAAAATAATTAACTATCTGCTAGAGTTCTCACCTCTCCACAGTTTCCAGGTAACCCTGCAGCGTGTATCTTGCAGCGTGGTAGCTGGCCTTCGTCCCCTTCTCTCTGTCACCTTCAAAGATGCATTCGTGTACACTGCTGAGTTTAACGTTCCTCGAGGTAGAACAGCAGGGCCCTGCCTAACCCTTTAGAGTGCTGTGCTTGAGAGTAAAAAGAACAAAACCAACAAGGAAATGATAATAATCATACAATATTGTAACTGAAACGGGATTGCTGTCAGGGTTCCGATGGGTGATCTCCAGATACAGCTCAGCTATCCCAGGAAAGGAGCACAAGGGTTTTGTTTTTCCCAACTCCTCACGTAGCCCAGCGTTTCACCAGGATGACAAGAGATGCTGTTCCTACTACAGACCTTCTTTCACTTGCATGTAAAACCAAGTTTATGGCTGCTTATGGTCACTAATGTGCCCTGGCATACCTCCAAGTGTTGGATCATTAGCTCATTGTCAGAGCTAAAACCCACTTAGATAATTAGGTTATCTTTATCTCAAATTTCTACTTGGGAAAAGAACAACCCTGTTTTCCCTTCAGAAAAGAAAACAGCTGTGTGGAGCTGCTGGCAAATAGAGGTGACTTGGCTCTTCCTTTGTCTTTTCCACTTGCTTTTTAAACACAGTACCAGATCTAATCCTTCATCTCCTCACTTTGCTCTCTTCTATTCTGTATCTAAACCACAAAAGTCAGTTTAACACTTTTTCTGTCCTTATCCTGCACCCCTGACTATTCCAGAGAGGTGTTAGGCCAGGTGAGTGGCAGCTTTCATGATTTTGCTTTCTCCTTAGCTGCCAAAAAGTTATGGAGAGAGGGAAATGTTGTGGTTTGCTATGAGACACTCCGGAGTTTACCTTTGAAGACAAGGACAAAGCACCTTTCAGTCTTTGGAAAGGATAAGGACAAGGTTTGAGGTGGTCTCATTGAATTAGAGTTTTTATGAGATATTTTTGGTGCTGTTTTTCTTCACGTTTTTCCTCTTTACACGTAGAACACTCCTAAGTAATGTAGTACTTTCTGTCAGCTGTAACATGCTGTAGTAGGGTTGAAGGCAATACTGATGGCTGGAGAGCACACCCCGCCAGGCAGAGCGGCTGTGAAGTGGAAGCAGGCGGCAGAAGGCACCTCGTGTGCCATCACCAGCGTGTGTGCTTCCAGGGTTAGACTGCAGTTCTCATTCCAGACCTGTACCTGTGAAAGCAACGCTGTGAGAATGAGGAGAGTCTGCTCACAAAGGCCAGAGGCAGAGAGCACTGGGAATTTCCTGGTGGCCAGTGCTTCCAGCTACTGTCGACGTTAGCATCTGCACCTCCATCTCTGTTCTCTCTGGCGGGGAGAATTTCACCTGCAACACA
Organism: Actenoides lindsayi; assembly: GCA_025331215.1. NCBI lineage: Eukaryota > Metazoa > Chordata > Aves > Coraciiformes > Alcedinidae > Actenoides > Actenoides lindsayi. The sequence goes on from WTSP01002849.1 coordinate 147,357, forward strand.
CATTCTAGCAGGGCAAAATCTTTCCTAATTTACATCTTTGCAACTTCATCGCCACCGGACTCCTCCGTTCCCATCCTGTTCTTGTCTTCCCCTGGGTACCCCTGAAGGCGTGTGGCGAGCGGGGCTGCGGAGGGGCCACGCAGGCACATCTGGGCGGGCAGCTGCAGCGCGTGAGCAGCTTTGCTGTGAACCAGAGCAGAGTGAGCTCAGGCACGCTCTGTGCCGGGGCTGCGGGACTAGTGGAAGTGAGGTAGCAGCTAAGACACGCTCTTGTCACTAGTTCCCATCAGCTTGTCTGGAAGCGCATCCATTCCTGCAGTTTGGTGGGGACATACACTTCAGGTACCTGCTCCAATCACGGGCTTTTTTCTGTTTCTTTTTTTGCTAGAGCAAAGAAACTGTTTTTAACCCCTCCCAAAGCTTTGGTGCTGCTCACTCAGAGCGGTGGTGTTCGTGTGAACAGAGAAGTGATGGCCACAGGGGTTTGCATCTGGTTTGGTGTCATCATTTGTGTTTGTCTCACTGCTACAGTCCCTCCTTTTCAGCTGTGCTGAGTACGAAGAAGCTGCTCTGGGCCAAGGCTATGGGCACAAAAGAAAGCAAAAAACCCCAGAATGTCTTTCCCATGAACTGTAAATGAGACTGAAGGCTTCATACCCTGCACGGGAAAAAAAGAGTCAAACCATGGAGGAGGTTTGCTCACCAAACCTTTCATACCCAAGGGGAAGGATATTTTAAGTAATAGAATGTTGATGAGAAAGTTTCATTAGTGAAAGCATTGCCTTGCTTTCTCCTTTTAAGCTATTATGAAAACTATTCTGTATTTAGGACCACAATCTATCTCAGTTATATGTAATACAGAAAACCATATAAAGTAATAATAATGGGATAATGAAGAACTTCACTTCTTTAGATATATATGGAGTGGATGATAAGGGAGAGGAAGATAGAGATTGCTTTCATGAATTGCCATGCTCCTTAGCAAGGAGTAACGTGTACTTTGATAGTGAGAAATAACATGGGAAGGAAGATTAGCCCCATCGTATGTTATGCTTCACAAACTATCTCCACGGAAATGCAGTGCACTTTCTTCTTTGCTGAAAACTTCTTTTGGGCAGAGATCAGTACTGACTTGAAATGCAAATCAAAATTTCCTCGTGAATCAGAGGATTTCATTAGTTGTGCACAGCATCGTGCTTCCTAATACAGCCTCTGTTTGCAAACTGGTGTCTCACTCCCATCCTCAGACTGGTAGACTTGGCAAGGAAGAAGGAAGGTTGGGTAGCTTTGGAGAAGATAACTATTTGTCTTGAGTGCTTATTTCAGTATTTTCTGAGGTGAAAGCAAAAACCACACGGGAACTGATTTCCTTGCCTCCTGTCAGTCTGCCTCACTTCTTCCAGAAGGGGCAAATTGCAGGAATTCACTAAGCAGCAGTGATACTGCTGCCATGGTGTGAGCTGCTTCTCCATCTGCTCTGGAAGTAGTAAAAAATGCAAAGTCTGATGTTTCTAGTTGGTGTTTGTGGACTGTGGGTACTGCTCATTTCCTCAACCCCATAGTACCCTTAAGGATTTCTGTAGTGCACGGTGGATACATTCAATAGTAGAATGAGCAGTCGCTTTGATTTCCCTTCTGCAAAACTTACAAATCTAGTCTCAGGATCTAACAGTCTGATTAATGACATGTTAATACATTTTAATCATATATGTGCTAAACAGGCTTCAGTTACCTGTTTTTATTAAATAGAGCTTTTTGAAAGTTCAAATAATTAGTAGTAGTTTAAATTAAAATGGCAATGAGCATTTTCCAGCAGTAAAATAAAAGCTGAAGAACTTTTAATTAAAAGACAGAACTGTAAAAACTCTAAAAAAATTATCTGCTTGAATGATTTCATTATATATACCAATAGAAAATCTCAATGAAGTTTTCAATGATCCCCATAATGAAAAAAATCTAAATATAATAACTGTTCTTTACTTTTTTCCCTCTTTTTTTTCATCTAAGTTATATAAATAAGAATAAAATGTAAAGCATTTTGTGAAAAGGGGCCATGCAATCCCCTTTTATAGCTTACATTTCAATTGCTTTAGAAACAGACCCATCAATGAGACCAGATTTCTCTGAATTTTTATCATTAACTTTAATGCTCCCATAAAAGTGAATGAGAAGTTACAGCATTTTGGTCATCTCAGTAGTTAAACTCATAAAAACACATATCTTTTCAGCCATGTATACAGTAGTGGTCCCAAATGATTACAACAGTTGGTGGGGGTTTTTTTCCCCTGGTTTTTATTTTTTTATTCTCTGAAAATTTCCATTCTAGATATCCTAAATTCACCTGAGCATCAAAAGGTAAGGCTCAGATAGACTGCTCTTCTCAGGGAAGCAAATAAATCACAGCAAAGGCAAAATGATACGTATTCAAAGGTATTTTGTTTAGAGCCATGTCAATTTTTAGCTGAAGCAATTCTTTTGGGGAAACATCTCAACTGGGGGGGATGTATAGTCCATTGAATTTGGGTGAATTGTTCCGTTAAAAGAACAAAGACAAGTGAAAAAAATGTGAATATATTACTTGGAACGTTTAGAATTATTTTCTTAAAATGGAGATGCTTTCATTTTTAATTCAAAAATATTTAGATTTTGAAATTTCCCTGCTTATTTCAGAGGGGTTTTTTAAGTGTTGGAATCAAAATGGCATTTTTCCATTGCCCTGATTCGTTCTCATTGAACTATTTTGTCGTGTTTGAGTCTCCATTCTTCATGTTCCCCTCTAAAAGATTTCAAATCAACAGAAAGAAAGAAAACTGTCCTGGTTTCAGTCTGAAAGACCAAAAGGCAGCTAACAAAAAAAATCCCACTTTGCAGGTGACTTTTTTTTAAGTCATCAATTTATGTACATAGTAATGTATAGGAATACTACGTAGATTAATGCACAGTGTTTTCTAGGAGAAAAGAAACCATGTCACCTACGGAGTCTCCACCAGTCCTTACAAAACTAGCCGGTCACACGGCAGTGCACAGTTTGATCAGATAGACAACTCTTCAGTTTTGTCTTTTAACATATGACCCTGACAAGAAAAAAGAATACTATTGGTTTTTTATACGTGCCAAGCACATGACCACGGTGTGCACTCACAGCCCGGTGACAGCGACAGGAGTTGGGGTGCGTCGTGGTTTGGGGTTTTATCAATAAGGAATGACAGCAAAAGGACTCCGTGTTAATCTGCTGCTCTCAAAGTTACACGGCTGTTCAATCCCAGTGGAAATCGTTTCTTCACTTTATTTTAGTTAACTAAGCAGAATTTTACAGCTGACCTACCGAAGGGAATGCAGCCTGACTTCCTCAAGGCAGGTGGAAAAGAGCCACAAGAGGAGATGCCCCTGACCCGGCAGCGTGCGGTGGAAGGGGCGCAGCAGAGCTTCCAGACCGTGCGTTAGCCTTGCGGGTAGCCGGGGTTCAGACAGCTTCACGCCTTGGAGAGCAGAATGCTAAACCTTGCCACGTCGCACAAGAGCACATCGAGCTGGTGAGTTGTGACACCCAAGGAAGGAAAGGGTCTACCAGCAGGAACAGACCGTGTCTGAGCCAAGCTGCAGGCTCCTACTCATCCCGTGGAAGTCGCGCGGGAGGCGTGACCCGAAACTGTGACGCGAAGGTCAGGTTCGAAAGTGGGACTTAGAACCCCGAGCCACTTAGATCTGTGTAGAGTCAGACCAAAATACCTTCCAGCCGGCCATCTCTTAATCCTGCTGCCCCAGATCCTGAAAGCCATTCAGGTTCTTAATTCCTACGGAATCCAGCACCTTTGAAGCTCTGTGCCTTGGCTGCAGCTAGGCCTGGAGGAAATTGCTGTCACACACTGGGGCTGCCTCATATCCTCCCTTCCATAGGTTTTCATACATTCCCAGCTGTAGCACACAGGCAGTACCACTTCCTGAGCTTTTATAAGGCTCTGAATGGAAACGAAGACCGGAGAGGACGGGGTAGTGGTGTAACAGAAGCTGTGTCAGTGCAGTAAGGGCTATCTAATGCTTTTCCTGAGTGTGGGCTGCTTCAGGTGCTTTTTGTTGGCTTCTGTGTGGCTTGGGATGGTATGAGGTACTGTTTCCAGTGACTGTTGGAAATGATGTGTCAGTGACCTTAAATGAAGAGTCCACTGAGAGACTCTCCAAAGCAGGGAGCTGTTGAAAGAGAATCCTTGTTTCAGCCAAAGAAAGAGAGAAAGGACAGAGACAGTGAGCTAGACAGAATCAGAAGAAAGAAGACAATTATGAATCATTTTTTTTACACAAAATTTTTCACCTTGCCCATGGGCTCCTTGAAGCTCAGCAGAGAAAAAAAAAGAAATGGATAAACAGGAAAATTATGTAGAGGTTCTTTTTGCTTCTCCCTCTTCCTTCTGTAGATACTTTGTGCTGGGTGTATGTCCGTGTTTGTGGTGCCCAGTGTCTGTGAAACATGGCCAGGGAGTAACTCACCCTTTCTTTACTCAAGGCCTGCGAGGTCTGTTCCTGCTTGTTTCTACCACACTGCTTTTTTGCTCACACAAATCCTTCATCCCTGATTTCAATGGAGAAAATAGGCGGGATTTGTTCTTTGTGACCATGACAGAAACCTTTAAAGATGAACTGCCTTTAGCTAGTTTGGGATCCAGAGTCTCTGGGCTGGAAAGGGTAAATAGGATGGCAGTGACTGAGCAATGCCTCAGTCTTGACGTGTCAGTCTCTTCTGGCAATTACAGCAAGAAACAACAGGTTCTTTACTCTTCTAAGCAAGCAGGTAGCCATTCTTTGCACAAGATGCTGGCTAATAGCACTGCACCCGGAGGAGACAGAGATTTCTTGCTTGTATTATTTATTTCATCTCATTTTTATATTATTTTATTATTTTGTTTTATTATTTTATTATTTGTTTTATTATTTTTATTGTATTGTGTTTTTTTATTTTGTTTTATTATTTTATTGTTTTGTATTATTTTATTATTTTGTTTTATTATTTTCTTTTTATTTTATTTTTGGTGTCTTGGTTTGGTTTTTTTTTTTCTCTTTATCCCAAGGCATTAGATGGATATTTTCATCATGTAGCCTGGCTCATTTATCTCTGTAGCTCTTCCACGCGATGCATGCTCCCTCTGCCTGGCACATAGCCCTTCAGCTAGCAGAACCAATTAACCTCCCTCTTTTTCTTTAAAAGTGAAAAACCCCACCTCCTCCCTTCTCTGTGCTTACAATAGGGTTAGCCAAAGTACATAGTCACGGCTATAAATATATCTCCAGGAAAACTGCAAGCATGTGCCATGAATTGGATCTATTTTGTCTTGGGAAATCACACTTCATATAAAACTACAGTTTCTGACCTTTTCTTTGTTTCTCATTGTATTGCTTATTAGCATAAACTAACATTTATACTCCCACTAATACCCCAAGATGTGCTGACAGGCCTGTGGGTAGCGAGGCTGCCGGGCCAGCGGCGAGCCCAAAGGCCGTGTCCTACCCGCTGCAGGGTGATCCCCATGGCCTCCATCACTGCCTCTGCTCGGGAGCACCCCTGGCAGCTCAGGAAGGGGCAGTCTCTCTGTCAGGACAGGATTGATAAACAGTTTGGGAGCTGCCCGGGCTTCTCCCCATTGCAGTACCTGCAACAGGGCTGGGTGGATATTCCTCCAGTAACCACTTGGCAGAAATGATCCCTTGCTCCCACCTAAACCCTGGGTGAAACACATCATTCATTTTCATTTTTATAAAGGGAGAGGCTTGATTACATTGTTTCTGTTTCCCCAGAGTCTTTGTCAGCTGTAGATTGGAATCCTTATTAATAAACTGAAATGTTTAGAATCCCTTTTAAGGCATTTTATGAGAAATACGTGTATGGCTTTGTCTTTCTTATTTTATATACCATTGCTAATATTTCATGCGTTGCTATTTTATTAATTTCTGAGCTCCCTTGAAGGAGGGGGTGATATGTGTGGGTCAGGACCTGCTACAAACACGGCCCAGGCTTCTGCTGACTAGTAGGGCCATTCTTCAGTTCACTGAGCTCCTTCTGCTAGCCTGAAAGGGACTGAAGCTTTGTAAGCAGAGGTAGCACCTGAAGCCCAGCTGTGGCAGAAAAAAATGCATGGTGAGTAAGAGTCAGAGTGGAAATAAGCCTGTGGTATTTGGCCAGGTACCTAGTCCTCCATACTTGAAATACCTGTGAGCTTTCCTGGGAAGGAAAATGCAGAAATCAGATTAAATAAGAAAATGTGGCTCATTTTGACACAGGTGGTCCCTGGTAAATGCACGTTTGTCACTCATCACGTGGAGTTTGTGACTTGACCCCGGTGATGTTCACTTGCTTCCCTGTATGTCGGGTCCTCCAGTCACAGATGTTTGGAGCATCTCCACCAACCTCCCCGTTCCAGAAGTCACAAGAGAATACTTCACAACTCCATCGAGCCTCTCAGGAATTCCTTGTTATCCATTCGGTATCAGCTCACTGCACTAGTTTCACACATGTGTAATGATCTGTTGGATGTCTCTGGCTCCGGGAACGCTGGGAGCATTGCCTTTCGGATCCGTGAAGCACAAGAGGGGTTTGGACAGCGGGTGCTGTCCCCGAGTGCTCTCCCTCCCCCCTCCTCAGACCCACTGCACTGCTGAGCACGGCCCTGCGCTCACGGGGACTTACTGCCTCACTCCACGGGAAGGTTCCTGGTAGCTGGCAGTTCCCTAGTGACCAGATCTTCCAGGATTTTGCCGAGGAGCACTGGCTGAAGTGGTGCAGTTTCCAAGGCAAAGAAGCTGTAGGAAGCGGCCGTATGTATTCCAGGTGAGGTGTGGCCATGCTAACCCCTCAGTGTCACAGGGCTGTGGCTTCTGCTCACCTGCAAGGGACTTCTGCCCCTGCAGCTCTAGCTGCCTGTGCCACTGGAGGCAGAAAGGACCCACGTGCAGACCACAGGGCTGTGAGCAGCTGCGTTCCCTTTGCACGTTGGTCTTTGCACCAACAAAAGCAAGCTGGGAGGAGTCATCAGACCCCTGTTCCTAGGCTTCCCCTCTGCTCCTTCTCCCTGGGTTTTCTCTGATTGTGACAAATCCTTTCTTCTCCCTGAAATATGTCGCTTCCCAGAGAATTAATTTTGTTTCCGGAGGTCTCCTACACCATGCAGGCTGGCAGTCAAGGGCCGAGCCAACATCTACAGTAGCCAACAGAGCTTTCAGGTGAGTAAGGTAGTCTACAGTAATTGCACCCCGTGTGTGGTTTGGTGCCTGCTGGGAATGTAATGCGGAGGTAGCTCATCGAGTACACTGCATTTGGTCGTAGGGGAGAGGGGCTAGCTCTGCAGAGAGGCATCTTTACCCCCAGGCAGTGTGCAGCCTGCGTGTGAGGATGGTGTGGGCAAAACTGGAACGTGTCCAGCTGGCTTGTGCTGCCTAAAGAAACGCAGCAGAGATCCCTCCTTCCCTGACCCCAAGCGCTTGAAATGTAGGAACTGTGATTAGCTGCGTGACGGCAAAGTCGCCTGATTGTTCTTGGTACTCTAATGCTTTTAAGGCTATTTTCTCACTCTGTGGATCCAATAGACCTTTTGGAGCAGTTTTAAACTAGCTGATTTTGTGAGGGAGGAGGTTTGTTACAGGCCCATTAAAAAACGGGTCATTACCCTCTCCAGTGAGGGAAGAGAGTGGAAGAGGAGAGAAGCTGTTAAACAGCTTCAGGGTTCGAAATGGAATTGGTTGCTTTTGATCTGGCGTAAAACCAAACGCAGGTAACAGATTTCCTGGGAAGAGAGGTGGGGAAATCAAGGGGCACTGGTTATTTGTAGTGCCTGCTGAGTCAGAAGCAAACGTAGCAGAGGACCCAAGCCCTGCTGCGCAGCTGTGAAATTGAGAAGTCACACACATCCAGCAACACACTGAACGCATCAGGTGCTGCTGTGATTGACCTTGTTTTGTGGACTCGGGGTCTGTAACCCTGGACAGTAGGTTGTGTGTTACAGGCGGCACACAGTCCTGATGTCCTGGCTGCAGCCCATTTGTTCTTTGCCTCACCAGATTGACTCAGAGATTTGCCAGCACCTCTGCTCTTTCTGTCCAAGTCTCAAAGACCCGTGCCCACTTTTGTTTCCATGTGTTCCTCACAATGTTGCTTCAGATTAGAAGCTTCCCTCTTCCAAGAGAAAGAAGGAAGCGGCAATTAATTCTGCTGTGAAGTCAAACAAAGGAAAAAAGATGATGCAGGGAAAACACATTTCCCTTTTTATCTTAGCATATATTTAAATAAAAATGTTGATCCTTTCCAACCAACTTTGTCAGTAATTAGAAAGAAAAAGAAAAAACATGCTATTTAAAATGCCTCTTTCTGTCTCATCTCTTTTTATCCACTATTTCTTACATATTGCCAGTAAGTTTTGCAATTCAAGAGATGGTCCGAGTGGTGATGCAGAGGACTTTTCAGCTCTGCTTGGGGGAGTTGTTCTGAGATCTAGCTGATCACAGCTGGTCTTTCCACCAGCCCAGCTTCAAGTCACGCAGCAAGGCATGTCCTGCAGGATCAGGCAATCGTTCAGACTGAATTTTCCACTTTGCATCATGCCAGGTAACCATTGCCCCACTGAAGTAGCCCCAAGCCAGTGTGGTGCCCAGGAAAGCACGCTCCCAGGATCCGTGCCTTGGGAAGGAGAAAAAGCAACAAATACCCTTCATTTCTGCATCTGTGGGAGCAGGCAAGAGGAGGGGCAATCAAATGTGGACAAGGGGCAAAGGATGAAGAGCTACAGGGCTGCTCTGCAAAGTTACTTTTTTGTAAAGAATATGGCAGGGGGAATATTGAAATAGATTGAGACCTCACGGGCCGGGCTGTGCACTCCGTGCAGTGTAACACGACAAGCTTCACGGTCTGATTCGAGCTGTTGTTGGTGAAATGTGGTACCACAAGAATTAAGTCAAACTGGAAGCTTACCACAAATTCATTCCCGGAACATCCTCACACTTCTGCATACCACTGGATTGCAGTGTGTAGCAGCCTCCTTTCATCCCAGCAGCTCACAGCAGGCGAGGTTTCATCTTGCATCACAACTGGCAGCCTCGCTGACCGCCTTAGCGGAGAGGCCAAGGACTCATCGGTGTTGTGTTAATTTAAATGGAATAAATTGGCCTAGAGAGTCAAAGGCATTAGCACGACCCTGTCACCGTGCGCTTAAACAAGGCTTGGGGTTTTGAACGGGCTTCATCTGAGTCCCGTGGCAAAAAGCACCATTAAAAATCATTTAACTTTCATTAAAGAGTCAGAAAATTAAGAAAAATATTGAAATTGCTGAAATGTAGAGTATCCAGGCTGTCACTCGGCCTTCTTTTAACCCTTTAGTTTAGAGCTTGCTTTCTTGAGACAAACAGATAGCAAATATTTAGTCTTAAGTACAATGAAACTGTGGTTTGGGGGAAAAAAACAAATTTGTTGAGATGGTCGAGACAGCTGCAATCAAAGTCCAACCTCAGCTTCCTGGTGACACAGTCACACAGCAAATGGAGTTTCTGTCACTAATGGTGTCCCCTGATGGGTGTGGACAGTGACAATCTGAAGCCCACCACAACACAGTAAGCTTGCAACTCTTTTCTGTGCTGTTCAGTACATGTCTGATACTGGCCTCACTCGTTACAGACTCTTCATTAACAGAGGAGGTTAACAGAACTTAATTCACCACACCATCTATCGTGATGATGCCTCAAGCAGCCAGACCTGAGCCCAGGCTGTGGTAGGTGCCATGTCGGTGTAGATGACAAGTCTAGCTTGCAGATGTTTGATGAAGCAGCGATGCTAATGACTTGAAGTCCAGTGGCAAGCCTGCTTCTCTTTCCATTTGAAAGGGAAAAGGAGTCCTGTGGCATGGTGGCCATGAGTCCTCTGAAGCACTGCCAACAGAAGCTCAGCTGATACAGAGTTTAAATGGTTTAGTTTAATTAGCTAACAGTAGAAAGGTTTCTGTAAAAGAAGGGAACTCCAGCTGCCCACGAATGGGTTGCAGAAGCACTGGCTGGGGTGGTCCCTTACAGCGTGCCCGGCAGCTCTTGCGTGGGAGATAGCAGTGTGGTACTGAAACAAGGGAATCTGCAGAGCTACCTGAACAGAAAGATCATGCTCTGGAGCAAACAGCACGTGCAGGGCAAAGGACAGAAATAGGAAATAAAAGCCTTCTCGCGTGTGTAAGGGCAGACACAAAATGTCATGCGTAGGTCTGTACACTTAGCTTTGTAGCCACTCAGCTTGCCTGACCCACCTCCAGCTATCACACAGCTCTTGGCTGCTGCTGCGGGGACTCGGGAGCAGCAGAGGGGGAAAAGAGGGAGTTTCTCCAGACCTGCAAGAGTTAAAGCCTTTAAAACTCAAGGAGCGTTTCCTTGCTCTGCTGAGTTCACGGGGACAGGACCTATTTTAAATGTAAAGTTAATTCCACATTACCAAATAAATTAAAGAAGTTTACTTGAACTTAGGAAGGGGGAAATGCAACCTGACTCTATCTCCACATGCCATCAGCTCCCGTTCCCACGCAGAGGCAGCAGGAGCTCTCCTGAGCGCATTAATAAGCGGTTCCCTGCGAGGCATTGTTGTGGAAGGCCGGGAGAGGCTGTTCTCCAAGTAGGAATGGCAGAAATACAGCAATGCAAACAAACACTGGTAAGTAAACAGCACACATACTTGAGCTTTGCAGTGGATTGAAGTGATAAAATGGCCAAGAGAACGGTCTGCACGCTTCTGGGCCTTCACCCCCCACCTGGTAGATCTGAGGAGAGGGCAGGGAAGCATCTCCTGGAGCTCCGGGGCAGCGCCAGGCTCCAGGATGCTGGAGCTGGTTGTGTGTACCTGCTGTCCTCGCGTCCTTCCAGAGACAGCGCGAGGGCAGGAGAGCAGGGCCGGGCTTCTGGTCCCAGGCAGGGCGTTCAGAGGAGCCCGTGAGCGTGGTCGCCTCTGGATCCCCCCGCAGCCGTTGCGCGGCAGGAGGGGAGCGGGCGCTGCAGGCTGAGGGGGGGAAATGCAGGGCTCGTGATTCGGGGACCCTGGGAACCCCGATGTGCTGTGTCACCAAGCAGAGATCAGTGTTCAGAAGCGTTCTGCCCCTGTGGAGTTTGCTGTACAGGTAGACCATGGTATCTTTATTATCATTATTAATTCTTTGACTGCTGTCTAATACTACCTTGAGCTGTCAGGAGCTACTTTGCCCCTGAATTTTTACTTTTCAGTAGTGGATGAGCTGACTCCTGTGTTAGAAAACAGCTTTCTTCTTCCCAAACTGTTTAGTGTAAACAGGACCTTTTTTGCAAGGATGTGATCTTGTTTAATTGAGATAAAGTGCTGTCTAATTGCACAGATCGTGCACAAGAAATAAAAGTAGCAAAATTACAGGATGGGTTTTTTAAGAGTTGGTTTGGGATTTGTTTTGGGGCTTTTTTTTGTTTTCTGTTTTGTTTGGTTTTTCGTTTGGGTTGGGTTTGCTTTGTTTGGTTGGTTTTTGTTTGATTGGGTTTTGTTTGTTCATTTTTTTGTTGTGGTTGGTTTTTTTTTTACTTTTGCTGTGAACAAAACATATTTTTACAGTGATGAGGTTTTAATTAGACAGCTCCCATTAGCTAGGATTAGGAGCTGGATTACATCTCTTGCATTTTTGAAATGCCGTGTGATGCTGACAAGGATAAGTGAAAAGGAAGAATTAACACAAAAAGTTCCATTGCATCTAGTGCTGTGCTAAAGAACATCTGAGCGAGAAGAGCTGCCTTCCCTCCACCCTGCTGATGCGTCGGGGTTTATCAGCAGGAAGTGAGTGTGTTTATTTATTGGGAGATATTTGTTTTAAATATTTATAGGGTGTAAACTCCTTAGGCACACACAGAAGGCTTTGCGAATTCATCACAAAGGTTTTTTTACACAGATCTATTTTGGTGAATCTTCTTGGCATAATGGGAAAAGATTCCGTGCCCAGCCTCTGCATGAACCCAGCTGCACTGTCTGGACTGGGAGGAGCAGGAGAGGTGATGACACACTGAGAGATAAAGGGGCAGTACCTGGGACACGGGAAAATCTCCGTGTGAACCAGGCAGGGTGCAATTACAACAATGGCATTCCTAACATTTCGTTCTTCCCTTTACCTCACATATGCTTGCACAAACAATTCTGCACAAATATGATCCAGAGTCTTTGCTGTGGCCCTGAGTGTAGCAAAGAGCTTTTGAGTAGCTACTGACTGTAAGTCTGATGATAAAGCACTGAAAATAATCAGTCTCCTGTGAATAATCTTTAAAACCTAGGCATTTCCTAGCCTTGCTTCTCTCCATCTTTTGCCCTCAGATATGTTTTCCTTATTTAGCCTAATAAAGCCGCACAAGGCAGACAGTTATAGATACTTCATCTTTAAGTGTAAATCAGCACTTTAGGATGCAAGGTGGATAGATACTCTGGATCATGCCCTTTAGGTTAAGGGCAGCCCATTTCTTCCTGCTGTGGTTAGGTTTTTTGGAGAGGTGTGAACGGGAGGCCATCGGATTTTCTTTCCCCTCAGTCTAAGCGGCTGTATGTGACGAAGCACAATCCATTAATTTTCTTTGTCCCTTTGTCTCTAAGGGGAATGAAAGGGAAAGGCAGAGAGTGAATTCCTTCTTGCCATAGGTCACAGCGTGGTAGGTGCTCCAGATCCTCTGCTGGCTCTTCACCTGGAAAACAACAGAAGAGCCAAAACTTGTTTCTCTCTTTGTGGAACACTGCTCTGCAGCAATATGTGCCGAGGAACACTTTAATGAGAGGCAAATACTCTCTCGCACTTGGCGCTTCAACGTCAGTGGTATTTGGGATACAGAGCTCTAAAACATTCACAGATCTCCATGTACAGCACCTTTGCCACAGGCACGCTAGCTAAAGATGCAGGATCTGGCTAGACAGGCTATGCTTTGTGCCCACGGCTGGTGAACAGAACGGGTATCTCGGCTGCCAGCTCTCCGGTCCCATCTGTCAGGATGCTCCTTGTGTGGGTTAGATGTTGGTCAGGCCTTGCCCCTACTCCAGAAATGCCATCGACGAAAAGGTTGGCAGGTCAGTTTGATTCCAGACTTGCAGTCACTGCTTGCAGAAAGCAGCGTGATGTGTGTGAGTTGGGACGACTTATGACTGACACAGAATGTAAGACTTCGTTAATTAGAAGCCGTATTAATTAGAAAACATTTTTTTTAAAGTCACGGGGTTCTGTATGCACCTGTTATTTTTAACTCTAATTGTTAACCGGGAAAAAAAAAAACCGTGCCAAGATTCTAATTAGTCCCAGCTCTGTGCCTTCCTACGCGGCCACGCCTGCTGATGTGGCAGCTCCAGGCTGCCTGTTCTGCACAAGCCACTGGCCAACCTGCAGCCCCTGGGAAGGCACGCGGATCAAAGGGCTGCCAGTGCCAAAGGGACAGATTGGATGCAGCAGGCACCCTGGAAAAATACTTGGAAAGTCACTTGGTCTCTCTGAGTTTGTCACGGTGAAGTTCTGCTTACAGGCGGCCCCGCCGCATCCACTGACACCTTCAGGGAAACGATAAAAGGGGTTAATTAGACAAGAGATCATTTGGAGCCTGACGGTCAAAAAAGAGTAATCCAAACTGGCCCATCTCAGAATAATCCAACTGCCCTTGTACAAAGATGAAGGATGTCACAAGATAGGACTTTCCCATTCAGTTTATTGTCCTGTCACCTCCAGGTCTTACCTGAGAGCAGGACTTTGTTGTATTATAGAGTGTACGGATGCAGGCTCTGCAGTCAGGAAGCAGAGTGGACACGAGTGAGTTCGACGGTGCCCAGCCAGAGAAGGCTGCCCTGGCCCGGGTGTGTAACACGGACCCTCGCTCCTTAGGAGAGAAAGGAGTTCAACACAGACCCAAGCACAAGGCTGCCTGCTCGGCTCGTGGCATCCTGCCTTCCTCTTGCTTTCTGCAGCAGCTCTTCTGTACTGTGTGTACTTGTAAGTAAAAGCCTCTGGTAGTGGTCTAGGATCTGAACGGGGGTGACTGTCAGTGCTGGTTGCAGCTCATCTATCTACAAGCAGAAGCCAGCAGACAGCATGTGTTAGGTAAGGGAGAGAGGTACTTTAATAGCTGATGAAAGGAGCTCAGTAATTGTTAATTTTGAGATCTGACTCATTCTGTTTACCTTTAGCTGTGACAATACCATGAAGGAGTGGGATTTATCATAATTATATTTTCAACCTGAGGAGAGAGACCTGGAGGTAATTCCGAACTTGAGTGCTATCTGCTGGGTTCACAGAAGGTTTGGGATTAAATAAGGAAGATCAGGTCTGCACCTCTTGCCACCAGGCTTTGCTGCTACAATGTCAGTTTGAGCAAAGCTACTTCATAAAAAGATTGCCGGGAGTCACCAGGAACGTCCCTAATCATGGGAAGGTTACAAGTGCCTTTTGTTTGGGAAAGTAACCTGCTCTCTTCCGTGACCAGATAGTAGAAACAACTGGGGGAAATACGTAACTCTAATCTGTCAGAAACCTCTGGACTTCTGCTGAAAATTGTTAAAAAAAACCCCAAAGCACTATTTAAAAAACAGGAGAATGTTTGAAGTCTTAAGTCACCATTTACTGGTTTTATTTTCTCTCCCCGTCTCCCAGTCTTTTTCTTCTCTAACCAAATATCCCTCACCACACAATATATCTTATCTTAGCTCATGGATGTAAACAGTTTTCCTCTTGAAAAGAAACCTCTTGAGCACAAACAGCACAGAGCATGGCAGGAAATACAGCAACTGGTGGTCTCAGTGCCATGGCGGGGGGGGGGGGGGTGAAGGAGGTTTTTTCATTTCTGGCTTACAGGCAAATTTAAAAATTACTTCCATACAAAAGCCGGGACAATCCCGCTCTT